>PVIU01013607.1:0-55199 GCA_004026605.1 Ondatra zibethicus | reverse complement strand
CCTGGCTAATTGCTAATCAGTGTTTATTTAAGATATAATTGACAGAATACAGACCATGGTCCCACACTACTTCCCCGTCTTTTTTAAAAACAAAAACAAAAACAAGAACATCCATGTAGTATGAGGAGTGAGCTTGCCTTTTGTCCCACCGCCCGTCTTAAGTCCCGAAATAATTACACAGAAACTGTATTCATTTAAAACACTGCCTGGCCCATTAGTTCTAACCTCTTCTTGGCTAACTCTTACATGTTCATTTAACCCATTTCTAATAATCTGTATGTCACCACAAGGTCGTGGCTTACCGGGAAAGATTCCTAACCAGCATCTGTCTAGGGCAGGAGAACCATGGCAGCTGCCTGTCTGTCCTTCTTCCCAGAATTCTATTCTGTCTACTCCGCCCACCTAAGGGCTGCCCTATCAAAAGGCCAAGGCAGTCTCTTTATTCAACCAATGAAAGCAACCCAAATACAGAAGGACCTCATATACCACATCCATAGTCCATTTTTGAGGAATGTGGGCGTAATTTTCCAAGCTACTTCCTGCTGGTTGGGGGCACTGATAACCTTATGGGGACTGAAAGAAAATTTATAATTATCATCAAGTCCTGACTGGAGTATCCTGTGAGTCTTGATCATCTTAGGCAGCACTCTTGAATCTGTTCTGGATGTAGAACTCAGACATCCAGGCCATCTGTTCCTACTGGAGATTTCTCAAGTGGTCTTCCTTGATCAAACCTGATTTTTCTTAATTCAGAATGAATCCACAGCCTCTCATTTCCTGTGGAAACAAAAGCAAATCCTCTTCTCCAAAGTAACATACCTTTTGACTTCAATTTTGAAGTCAAGGTATTTTCAAGATATATATCTTGGATTAATTCAGCAGCATTTATAAGCAAATACCTTTTTTGGTTTTTTGGTTTTTCGAGACAGGCTTTGGAGCCTGTCCTGGAACTAGCTCTTTTAGACCAGGCTGGTTCCGAACTCACAGAGATCTGCCTGCCTCTGCCTCCCAAGTGCTAGGATTAAAAGTGTGCACTACCACCTCCCGGTGAGCAAATATCTTTTAGCAGCTGTTGCTCCTTCCTTAGCTTTCAAACAATTCAAAGAGAACATAACATACAGTATTCAGACTCTCTGTGTATTTTTCGTCTTTATGTGGCTTTATTTTAACCTCTATTTCTTTTATTTTTACTTTCAATTTTTGGCTTTTTGAGACAGGTTTTCCCTATGTATCTTTGACCTGGAACTCACTTTGTAGACCAGATGTCCTTGAACTCACAGAGATCTGTCTGCCACTGCCTCACAAGCATTGGAATTAAAGGCATGTGCCACCACACCTTGAACTCACAGAGGTCTGTCTGCCTCTGACTCCCAAGTGTTCGGATTAAAGGTGTGTACCACCACACCCAAATACTCTCTTTATTTTTTATTTTAAGAACGTTAATCTTTTTCTTTACTCTCCCAAGCCTGCATATATTTTAATACACTGTAAACCATTTAGAGGTTTTCTTCATCTTTGACTCTCTCTTTACTGCATCTCTCTCTCTTTTTCTGACCACATGAGCCTTTAATTTGCTAAGCAATATGGGTTAAATAGAGGTTAAATAGAGGTTAAAATTAAGGCCGTGGATTTGACGGCTGTATCCAGCCCATTTCTTAGCTTTCTGAGATTCCAGCATCATGGCAGAGGTACTGGCCAGAGCCATGTTTATTGCCACAACTCTATGGTGTTTCAAGGTCCCTGTCACCACCCGAAAGCATGAGGTCAGCTTTTCATCAACACCATTAAAGCATTTTGAGGCAGGACCTCTTACAAGAGTTGCAAAGTTTTACAGCTAAAGATGAGTCAGAAAGCCTCTCTTAAATGAGATGCATTTGCCTCTAGCAAACAGAGTCCACTTGAGAAAACGCTGCTATCAATAAGCTGTGCTTAATTCTATTCTTTTCTGTCTGGAATAACTTCCCAAACTCTGTCAGGCTTTATGTGGATGCAGTCATCCACACATTGAGCACCATTTGTTGACTGAGGTTTTCTGTCCTGCCTAGTTCCAACAGTCATTAAGTCCCAAAGAAGTCACACAGAAGTCTACATTAGTTATAAACTGATTGGCCCATTAACTCAGGCTTCTTATTAACTCTTATAATTTATACTAACTGTAGACCCATATTTCTATATGGTATGGCAGCCAGGCTCTGAAGCCATAGGCCTCACTGAGGTGGTCACGTAGCCCTGCAGCCAGACTGTCACTGCCCTAACGAAAGGTCAGGATGTTGTTGCTCCTTTCTTCGTAATTTGGAGGATGCCTGATAGAGATGCTAATTCAAGCCTACGTGACAGCTAGCATACACAGCAGACAGGTAGATGCGGACATGACAAAACACCATTCACCTGGTTACCTAGGAGACAGAACGCTGGTGTATTTCCCACTCAGTTTATGTTTTGGTATAAAAGCTATTTGGAGAATAAATGCGAGAATTCTTCAGGATGTGAACTCAGGACTTCATGAGGGACCACTGAGAATCTCCCTCCCAATAAAGCCATGTGAGTTGTGCCTCCACGCCAGTCCATAGAGAGAGTTTATGTTGGGGTCTGGTCGAGAGAAATAATTTATGGTCCGGGCTAGCACCAGACCCCAACATAATGGTCCCTGCAACGTGGGACTGACCGCTGAACCCCGAGAAATGCCGGAGAAGGGACCAGAAGTACAGAGGAGAACGTGAGGCTGATCCGCGAACCCCAAAAAACAAGGAAGAAGTGACCAGACTTGAGGAACCCGCGAGAAAAAATCGGTGGATATGTGAGTATTGAGTGCTCAGAAATAGAGATCAGAATTTAAAGAAATGTAGAAAAGCAGGAAATGTAGAAAATTTAAATCGGGAGTAAAAATGTGTAGGAAAAAAGTATTCAGTTATATATGTTGGTAGCTAAAGGGAGTGAGAGTGGAGCAGAAACAATGGCAGAGTTATTGAGAATCTGTAAGCATGATAGATGCAGAATTGCAACTTTTATTGCTTGCTAAACGGGTAGGAAAGGTGAAGGAAAAACGGCTTTGGCCCAAGAATCACCAGGTTACTGCTGAGACTGAGGTGCCATGCGCACAGTAGCCAGTGAATCTAACCCACCTGTGGGTAAGAGGCAAGCAGGAGCAAGAGTAAGTTTAGAGAGAAAATTTAACCTCACACAGTCTATAAAACAGAGGAGAGGATTTAGAAATTCTCCTAATTTTATGATTTACAAGTTAAAATAAAAAAGATAGTTAAAAACCCACCCACCAAAGCTTGAGAAGGCAGTCTGACAGACGGAGAGAGCCTGTGTCCTTCCCCTGCCATGCAAAGCAGCTTCAACTGGAAGTAAAAAGACAGGCTTGAAATAAGGTAGCCTCTGAGATAAGCAGGCTAAATGTTTCTTTTCCATTTCACAATTTTGCTTCTTTGTCAAAAGTCTGCTGATTGTAGGCATGTGAATTCGTACCCAAGGTGGATTGATTTCAGTACTGTGGGTCTGTAGTGAAGTTTAAAATCAGAGATTGCGATGCATTCAGAAGTTCCTTGATTGTACAGGAATTTAAGATTGTTTACGCTATCCTGAATTTTTGTCTTTTCTCATAAAGTTGAGGATTGTTCTTTGGAAGTCTGTGAAGAATTTTGTTATAATTTTAATGGGCATTTGCATTAAATCTGTAGATAGCTTTCAGTAAGATTGTCAATTTTGCTATGTTGGCGCTATCTTGACAAGAGAATAGGAAATCTTTCCATTTTCTGATGGCTTAAATTTCTTTCCTCAAAGACTTAAAGTTCTTATTATGCAGGTTTTTCAATTCGTGTGATTAGAGTTACTCAAAGATATTTCATGGTATTTGTGGCTATCTCATTTATCACGTGTGTAAAAGAGATACATATGGGTTGTTTTCAGATTCTGTGTATGATAAAGTAATTCTGCTGTGAACACAGCTGAGCACGTGTCCTCATGGTATGGTTGAGCATCTTTTGTATATAGGCCCAAAAGGGCTATTGCTGAGTTTTAAAGTAGTTTGTTGCCTAATTTTCTGAGAATTCGCCGTACTATGATTCAAAGCGGCTGTGCCAGTTTGCACTTCCACCAGCGGTGGAGGAGTTTTTTTTTCACCCCACATTCTCTTAAGCATAAGTTGTGAGCAGTATTTTTAATCTTGGTCAGTTTTACAGGGATAAGATGGAATCTCAGAGTAGTTTTGATTTACATTTCTCTAAAGGTTAAGGATGTTATGTTTGAGCAATTTTTGAGTGTCTTTCAGTCATTTTAAGTTCATCTATTGAAAGTTTTCAGTTTAGGTCTGTACCATATTTTTATTGGATTATTTGTTCTTTTGATGACTAATTTCCAGAGTTCTTATGCTTTTGGAGTGGATTAGTGATTAGTAAAGATATTTTCCAATTCTATAGGCTGATTTGTTGATTATATCCTGTGCTATACAGAAGCTTCTCAGTTCAAGAGATCTGATTTATTGTTTCTCTCAATGTCTGTGCCACTGAGGCTGTGTTTAAAATGTACCAATACATTCAAATGTACTTCTAAATTTTCTTCTATGATGTTCAGTATTGTTCGTTTTATGTTGAGGTCTTTGATTCATTTGAATTTCAGTTTTGTGCATAGAGATAAATATGGATCTCTTTTCATTCTTCTACATGTTGATGTCTAATTAGGCCAGGATCATTAGTTAAAAACGCTTTCTTTTTCCATTTTCCTGTCAGCTAGGCAGACTTGCAACTTAAGAGGAACATAGTTTAAAAACTTTTAATTAGATATACAATGGTTAAAGGCTTAGTTGTAATATTCTTATGGGAGATAGTGAGCTACCAAGTAAAATTCTTAAAGTGATCAATGAGTCAGTTTCCAATAGAGAGCTTATAGAAGCTGCCAGACAGGTTAAGTATAGATCAACAGGTAAAGTATATAATAATCAACAGTACAGTGCATTAGGATTCAGCTATAGCAAGTGTGTGTATGAAGTACAAAACATATTTTATAGCAATTTTATAAAAAACAAAATCCTTTTTGTAACTACATATTCTCATTTTTGCCAGCTAAGATATTAAACTTTTAATTTAAAGCAGTAGCTTATCTAATACAAAAGAGCAAGATGGAATCTAGGAGATAGTTTAACAGAGAACTGAATATGACCAATGTTTCTTATACTAAACAATAGATTAATTAATAATTTTAAGATAATGATTCCTGAACAATTGTATTTGCTCAATCTAAAGGCCAGAGTAATAACTTTTCCCAGATGATCATTGCTGCAATATGCACAACTGTATTTTGCTATTGTTAAGATCCCTTAAAGGATATTATGCTAAATTTTGCAAATGGCTCTTCCAATGGAAGAACTGCATATATGATTAATAATAAAAAGAAATTGTGGAGCATGCCATGGCTCCTTGAACAAAACTTAAGAGGATGAAAGTTGCAGACAGATCTGGCACCAAGGTGACCTTTGCTAAGGCAAGGTGGAAAAGCCCTTGCAATGGATTATGAAAAGACCCGACCTATATATTTGGGGTCAAGGATGTGTTTATGTTCTTTTTTCACAGAAAGAAAATAAAGCTGGATGAGATGACTGCATGTACAGTAAAGGAGTGGCAGACCTGATGACATCATAGCTGCAAACGCCCCCATAGGAGCTGGAGAAAGGAGTGGGATTAGAATCCATGGTCCAGTCTTCCCTGCCCGCACAGAGAGGAGTGCCTGATCGCAGGACCTGCTACCACCACTCTACACTGCAGGGTGCCACGCTGCACTAAAGAACAGATGCTGAGCTGCTTTCAGACGCCTGGGACACACACAGACCCAGAGGCCCTGATGAGATGACCTGACCACAGAGACTACAATTTTCTGCAGGTTGAATCCTGTTTGCTTTGGAGCTGAGGTGCAGACTGAACATTTGACTGTTTTAATCTTTGAGACACAGAACTCATTTTGATTAAAATATTGAACCTGAGAACTAAGCCCTAAGCTTTCCCCTCAGGGAAAGAAAGACTCAAAATAATAAATGACTAAAACCCCTCTTCACTTAAGAAGGGGGCAGACTAAGGGTTTAACTGCTGTTCAGAGACTGGAACTGATATTTGATAACAGCAATACCACTGTAGTCTTACCCATCAGAAAAGCTTTTCTTGTCTTTCAATTAATGTGGACTTGAGAAAATTGTGATATGTTTAATTGTTGATTCATTGTTGTGGTATTGACCTAATAATGATGATATTTGTAACTGCATATATGATAAGAAAAGTTGGTATTGATCAATAATACTAAAAATCATGGTTCTGACCTAAAGATATTTGGAAAAGCTGTATTGACCGACAATCCTGAGAATTATGGTACTGACAAGATATTTGGAAAAGTTGGTATTGACCAACAATGCTAAGAATTATGATATTGACCTTTTGTTGTTTGCAATTGCTGAGAAAACTTTGACACACCCTGTAAATGTTGGGAGTTATTGTATATGTTAAGAATTTTAGAATAAGATATCTACATTAAGGGAGTCATTTTAGGACTGGCAAGATACTTCGCTCTAGAGGGGATCCCAGGTGTCCATGGGGATGTCCCCAGCTAGGTACTTGGGCAGCAGAGGAGAGGGTGCCTGAACTAGCCTTGTCCCATAGTCACATTGATGAATATCTTGATCACCACCATAGGAATTTCGTCCAATGGATGGAGGTAGAGACAGAGACCCTCATTCACATCAGAGCAATGGACTGAGCTCCCAAGGTCCAGTTGAAGAGCAGAAGGTGGGAGAAGATGAGCAAGGAAGTTAGGACCGTGAGGGCCTGGACCACCCACTGAGACAATGTGCCTGAACTAATGGGAGCTCACCAAATCCAGCTGGACTGGGACTGAACGAGCATATGATCAAACCGGACTCTCTGAATGTGACTGCCAATGGGAGCAGAATGAGAAGCCATCAACAATGACACTGGGACCTATCTCTCCTGCATGTATTATCTTTTGGGGAATCTAGTCTATTTGGATGTACACCTTCCTAGGCCGGGATGGAGGGGGGAGGGTCTTGGACTTCCCACAGGGCAGGGCACCATGCCCTCTTTTAAGGAAGCAGGGGGAAGGAGGAGGGGTGGGGGGGAATGGGAGGGGACTGGGAGAAGGGGAGGAAATGTAAATTTTTTTTGAATGAAAAAAATAAAATATGGAAAAAAAAGAATTTTAGGTTTGTTACAATGTAAAAGATTTAAGAGCTGCACTAAACTAGTTGAAGAAGCATTCTCAACTCAGGCAATTTTCTTCTCCTTTAAATAGGAGACTATAGCCTTTGGGAGCATGATTATTCATAAAGCACTATAATTTATCCTGACAAAAAGGTAAGGCTCTGAGACACTGGGCCCAAAAGTATCTCTCTCCACTAATCTCTTTTCTTAACAGAGATCAGCAGTCAATGACGGGTTTGAAGCCTCTTCTCCCAAGATGCCTAAGACAGGAGCTCACATATATGAATGCCTGTTCCAAAGACGGGAAAATTTGGATAAATGAAGAGGACTTTGCCCAAGCCAGGAGTGATTGATCTGTCCTGTTGCAGAAGCACAGGTTTTATTAAAATTAATAAGAGAGAATGGATTGTAGACCCATATTTCTATATGGTATGGCAGCCAGGCTCTGAAGCCATAGGCCTCACTGAGGTGGTCACGTAGCCCTGCAGCCAGACTGTCACTGCCCTAACAAAAGGTCAAGATGTTGTTGTTGCTCCTTTCTTTGTAATTTGGAGGATGCCTGATAGAGATGCTAATTCAAGCCTACGTGACAGCTAGCATACACAGCAGACAGGTAGATGCAGACATGACAAAACACCATTCACCTGGTTACCTAGGAGACAGAACGCTGGTGTATTTCCCACTCAGTTTATGTTTTGGTATAAAAGCTGTCTGGAGAATAAACGAGAGAATTCTTCAGGATGTGAACTCAGGACTTCATGAGGGACCACTGAGAATCTCCCTCCCAATAAAGCCATGTGAGTTGTGTCTTTATTCCCGTGCCTCCAAGCCAGTCCAGGCTAGCACCAGACCCTGACAATTAACCCATTATTCCTATCTACGTTAGCCACATGGCTCGGTACCTTTTTCAGTGAGGCAGTCACATCTTCCTTTTTCTGTGTCTGGGCAAGGACTGCAAAGGAATGGGCTTCTTCCTTCCCAGAATTCTCCTGTCCTCCTTGACCCTCCTTCCTGTCTGGTTGTCCTGCCTATACTTCCTGCCTGGCTATTAGCCAATCATCATTTATTTAAAATATAATTGACAGAATATAGACCATGGTCCCACACCAAGCAAGCAGCACCCCTCCATGGTCTCTACATCAACTCCTGCCTCTAGGTTCCTCTCATGTTTGAGTTCCCATCCTGACTTCCCTCATTGATGGGGAGGGGTCAGGAACTGGCCTGCTGGGACTTGGGAGTCCAGAGTGCTAACTCTCAGGGGTCAGGGGGCTAGGATAGATGCAAGGGGCTGGGGCCTAAGCTCCCAACTTAACAGTATGGTGTAGCTGGACTTCAGGAGATAGTCCTCCCCAGGGGATGTCAACAGCCAACCAGCCCAGCTGGGATGACCTTCTGTGAGCAGGTGCAGCTGAACTCCCAGATGTGTTGTTTGGCTCAGATAGTTCAGCAGGCAAGGGCCAAAACTGTGATGGATGCTCGGATGCTCAACAGTAGACACCAAGTACATTACAAATATAGGAAAGAAAATGCTACGCCAAGAGCACTGCCTGGAGAATGGGCGTGAGAGGCAAACGCTGCTGACAGGGCTGTGTCTGCCCTGCACGTGTGTGCAATCAGGGGTCAGCAGTCACTTCTGAGTGTGAGGCTGTCCAATACCAAGGGCTGGCAGGGAAGGCTGCTCCGGAAGTCACAGAGGGAGCACTGCTGGGAGGGGACATGGCACAGTTCCACCCTGCTCTACCTCGCCATTCTTAAACGCTGAAACCATCAGTGGCTCAACCAGCATGAGGTTGGTTCTGTGCCAAAACCAGGTCAAGGATCTGGCAGTCCCCAGTCCAGTCTGTAGTATCTCACTGAAGGGGAAGCTGCTCAAGACACAGGGGCCAACAACTCCGTAGTAGCCCTGCTTCCTGCCTACACCAGAGGCAAGAAGGCTTGCTTTCCTCTTCAATTAGCCAACCAAGAACAAATCAAAAGTCACATACTTTTTTTTTTAAAACATAATAGCTCTTTATTATCATAATAGCTCATATTTCATGACCCAAGTAATTGCAACCCCACTTAAAGCACCTGCTGGGTAAGCACAGAACTGTCCCCAAAGCTGCTGCCATGATTCACTAGTCTTCATTCTGGGATCGCTTACTTCACCCTTCAATACAAAGGCACAGAAGTCACCTGAGGCCTCAGGTGTCAGCATCACCGCATGGCACACCAATGTGCAGTCCAAACATTATTAAAGCAAAGAGCTGTTTCCCAAAGAGATGTCGTTTTTACTATAAATAATTTTAAAAAGACCAGGCCAACACTGGCCCAACAAGAGACCTGAACTTCTGCAAAGGCTGTTTTGCATTAGCCTTTACTAGCAGAAACATGGATCCAATCTGCCAAAGTGACTCCTAAATGCTAGAAAATACAGCTCTCCCAGACTGCTGCCAACCCACCCACACACAGGCCCTATCAATATACTTCGCAGCTAGTTCAGTGTGTGGACATATCTTCACCGGGATGGTTCAGTTGCAGCTGGGTCACAGCCAGTGATGGTGTCTGAGATGCAGGCCTCTTGTGCTGTCTGCTCAGCACCCTCATCATTTTCGGGCTGCTCTGGGCTGTCTACACTCTCATTGTTAAGAATGACCCCATCTTTCTTCTTTTCTCCCAATACCTCCAGACCCATCATCCTAAGATAATGAAGCCGCTCATTCTTAGGAACAAAAGTTCGAATAGAAGCCTTTCCCCGCCACCCACACAGCACAATGGGGCATTGGAGGGCATCCGGATTCCTGTCAACAAAGAAGGCTACATGTAAGCATTAAGCATCCTATTAGCTACATTTAATGATACTGACATGCAACCTCTAAAAAAAAAAGCCATGTACCCACTGCCTGAATTCTTGCCACAGGTGCGGTCAGTCAGTTTGCTGCTGCTGTTGTTCCTGCCGCCTGGTAGCTGTCATCTTACTACCTCTGCTACTTTGCTACCTAGCGCTTCCCAAAGGTAAGGCCCAGAAAATGCTGTAGTCTGGTACCCTCCTGCCCTAGCTTTCAAGTGTTGGGGTTACACCATGAGCTACCCTATCAGGCTACTTATCCAATAGTGAGGCATACACACTTACGCAGAATCCGGTTCGTACTTCAGCACAACACTTCCCTTTGCTGTAGGAAAAGAGAAAACAGACACACATGCCAAGGTTTTCACTCCTGGCCACAACTAAAGCTGAGTGTTGTTTTCAAGAGGATGACAACTCTCAGGGGCAGGAAACTGAAAGCTAACTACTGGCCAATTCTCAACCCTCAAGGTTAAATATAATAAAGCTCCAACTCCTAGACCAAGCCCAAAATAATATCAGTTACCATGTCCTATCTCTTATCACCCCAAAGAAGGATGGGGGCCAGCGAGACGGCTCAGCTTGCTGTCTAAACAGGAGTCTGCTCCCAGACCCAGGTGAGGAAGGATGCTGTTCCTACAGGCTTTCTTCTGACCTCTCCATGCACAGCATGGCACAGGCATGTCCACCCACCAAACAAAGACAGAGAATAAACCTTCATGGAAGATTACAAAAAAAGAAATATAAAGTTCCTTCTTCGTCTTAAATAATCTCTCCTTTGAACTGTGATTCTGCTGAGGAGATGGAGTAGGAGATAAGAGTGTACAGAACTCCTGTGTGGCTCACACAGGGCGAGGCAAGGTCATACAAACCCAAGACCATGCAGCTGCAGAGTGAGCTGTCTGTATACACCAACAGACACTTGTGACAAGAATGCAAACAAAAGAAAGAGGGACCTGGTGAAGATGCCACCACCGTGACCTAGTAACCTAACACGGACGCTTAAGAGTTGTAAGGGGACAGTGCAACCAAGACCGCGGGTCTCATGGAACTAAAACAGGGGAACCTGAACTCCAGATTGGTAGAAGAGTCAAGAGGTGGGTCACAAGACCCCAACTCCAGGCAATAAACCTGCAAGGTGCAGCCAAACAGGGCTCAAGAAGCCAGGCCAAGTGCTTTATAAACTTGGGGTGCTGCCTAGTAGCAGTACGGGTTCCACAGGGACAAGGGAGAAAAACCCTCAAAAAAGGATCCAGTCTTTCATATGAAATGGCAAGGGTTTGCACAAAGCCCACTTACAGGCTCTGCAATGTTATCTGTAAGTGACAAAATTCCCTCTGGAGTGAACGTCCTACCACAGCTGTTACTCATAACCTGCTGTGCAGCCAAGGATACCTTGAATATCTGACCTTCCTGACTCCCGTCCTAAGTGCTGGGACCACAGGCAGGCTCAGTTTATGGGGCTCTGAGCTCGCTAATGGAAGATCCCTGTCAACTGAGCACATCCCCAGCCAGACATGACTGGCTGAATTTGACAATGTGGAGCCCATCCAGAGGACTGCCTGCGCTGGTACATGTGACTGGGAAAGGTGCCCTAAAAGTAGAAATGCCTGTTACAGGCCTCATGGAGGTAACACTAGGCAGCCTCTCAATCCCTGTACTCACCCAAGTCCTTGACTTGACTGAAGGCCTCACTGCTGAGTTTTCTAAAGAATGGGTTCTCCTGGGTCAACAGTGTCTTCACATCTTCCATCGACACAGTGATGATTCTTGAATTAATAAATGGATACAATGTATATATCCCCTGTAAGAGTAGAGAAAGGCCACTGTGATCCCATGGGTACGTTTACTGAAGGGCTTCCCTGTGGGGTTCAGGGCTTGACTAAGTTCTTCCTCTGGGTCAAGGCCTTGGAAGAACTCAAGGATCTCTTAGGTGGCCTGGTAGCTCTAGCAAGCCTTGAAGCACTGGAGTCTAGCGGCATGCCGTAAGGCCCTCTCTTGGCTGTCTCACAGCACCATGGCTAGGACTTCCCATTTCCAAATTACCTCCTGTGCCAAACGGAATGCACAGTCAAACTCTTCACCGCTGTTATTTCGACACCAGACTTTTATCCCAGTGTTAATGACCTGTAATTTAAAAATGAGAAGAAACAGGAACTAAGGACAATTGTTTACTGCGGGTAACGGCTGCCTGAGAGCAGCTCTGGAAAGGGATGGGAAGAGAAACAGCCCTTTCTGGAACTGCTACCCAAGAATCGACTCACAGTTCCAAGCACTCTGTGTTACAGCTCACGACAACACTTAGAGCCCAACAACAAGCTGCACACACCTGGTGTGCATCCAGACGGGCACTTCCCGTCACTGCCTTGACAGCCCAGCAGATGAGGAGCTGCACACGGCAGCTCGCCTTGCAGGAAGCACAGCCACTAGGCTGAAAACCAAAGGACAACTGTCTCAGGAGAAAACAAAATGTGGGCACTAGAACCTACTCTTCCCGTGTGGGCGTGCAAGGCCCTGCTCACCTTCATCTTCTCACTGTTGTTCAGCAGCACGTTCCGCAGCTCCTTGGAGACCATGTAAAGCTGCCGCTTCTTCCCTTCTGTGGTTCGGGTTAACAAATTCATCCTCGGGAACGAAGGGTCCAGGGCATAAAACTTCCTGTCAGCACAGGGGAGCGGCTGACACAGACAGCCCACGGACGGCCGTCTGCGGCCCTCACAGCACCCAAGAGACCCTAACTTCCAGACTTAGTGCCCTCATCTCAAAGCGCAAGCAGGACGCGCCTGGAGGACGGCAGGCTGGGGCTGCCCCAAGAGCAGCTCTTACCACTGGGGCCCAGACTCCCACACGGGGCCAAACACGAACGTTTTTACAATGTACGCTTTTCTGTGTTCCCTGTGCAGGGTAATTCCACTACTACCTGGGCCTACTCTCCTCAATTTCCTAAATAAAAGCAGACTGGGAACCTTGGCCCCTGCTACACTCAACTGAGTGAGAGGAACCTACACTGGGTCCCAGTTGACACCGCCAGATGGTAAGGCTAGTACACTTCTCCAGGAGTGCCCAGCTCTAAGGTGCGATCAGGAGGGAGGATCTAACTACAAAACACCAGTTGGATGTGCCTGGTAATGAACTTTCTAAAGCAGGATTCAAATGTCAGGATTCTTACTCAATAGGAGGGAACAAAGGATCATCTTCAGGAATGAAGACAAATGGATCTTCTTTAAATCCAAACAACTTCATTTTCTTTGACGGAGGAGGCCTAGGAAGGAATGTGGAGTGGGACGGCAGTCAGCAAGCACGGCAGGAGCTCACTCCAGAGCACCCACCCTGCCCCAGCACATGACAGCCAGTGCTGGAAGCAGCTGTGGTTGCTCTCTAAGCTGCAGAGGCTAACCCAGACGCTGTGCTGTGTCCCGACTCCCTGGCAATGGCCATGGCTAAGGTCTGGGATCCCATTTGGCTTACACGCCCAGTGTAGTTCTCCTCACCCACACACGCCATCTTTCTTTTCATTACTCTCTGTGTTCTCAGTGCATTGTGTTACTTCTGAGTCACCGTCCAGCTCAGAGCGGTCAATAGGATTCCTCTCTGTGGCACCCAAAGAGCTGGATGCTGTGGTTTTCCTGGGCTCTGAAGATTTACTCTGTACCTGTTGAAGGGAACAAGTTCATTTTCATAATAAAGCAACACACTTCACCACTGCAAGAAAATTAAAACTACCATGTTCACCAGTTGTAGTTTTCTATGGCATTGGAAGACAGCAAAATTTTCTTCTTAAAACATATCCCTTTTAGAATTTACTCTTACGAATGGAATGTGCTGGCACTGTTCACTCAGAGCCAACTCTCTGGTGGCCCCACAGGCTGGCCTTGGTAGAAGCCAGCACAGCCAGGCTGTTCTTACTCAGCAACCCTGTGTCTGCTCTGGGTAAAGGCACATGAAGTTCACAAGAATTGAAAATGTGCTGACCAAGGATCCTGCAGGGTTAGGCACAGGCACATCACTGATGAAACTTAACCAAAAGGGGACTGCACTCTTCCAGGGCTCCAGGAGCTGGGGCAACCATGACACATAACTGGCTTGGAGTAAAACTAAAGGTTTCAGTCACATGTTGAAGCTCTTGGGATTTTAGCACACTTGTCCAACATGCACACTGCCCGGGGCTCAACCACCAACAACACCAAGCATTCTATAAAGCGCTGTGTCCTTTCTACAGTTAGAAGATCCGTGAGAGTCAATCTTTCAGTTCCAGTCAGATTACAAGTTAGGATGCTTCAGTTCAGGGAAGTTCCGGGGTCTCCTCAGGTCACCAAGTTGTTAAGAGCCAAATCCAAGTCACAGTAACAGTCTCAAGAGACATCTCAAATAGCTCACTGTCCACAGCTTCTCTTTAAAGACATAGCACAGTGTCTGTGTCTGTTCCCCATGACTTACTAGTAAGACACCAACTACCCCATGAGGAGTGCACCCCGGAGTACACACTGCTCACTCATAGCGGGCAGGCCACACACCCAGTTAGGAATAGACAGAAAAGCAGCAGTGAGAGAGACATACTAACATGGAACCCTGCAAATTACACAACGGATTGTGAAAAAGCAAGACAACTCATCAAAGGGGAACCCCCTTTTATACTGCAGAAGTAGCAAGGGGTTGGCAGGCTCTTCAGTGTAGGTAAATCGACAGCACACTCACAACAGCTCAGAGCACTAGCTATGGGTACACTCACAACAGCTCAGAGCACTAGCTATGGGTACGGCGCAAACAAGACTGGAAGAGCATGGGCTACACTAGGAGAGGACTCGTCTCAGCACCAGCTTCAAACTGCTAACTAAACGCACGCCACTGTTAAAACACTGAAAGCAAACACGAGGCATCCTGACACCAGACCTCAATTGACTACCTGGAAACAACCCTTTAAACACATTGGCATAGGTAAAATGCAATAGCCAAGTAAATTCTACTTCTTTTTGATAAGCACAGTACTGGAAAAAGAAGACTGACATGGTTGGCATCCCACTTCTAACAGGAAAGAGTACAGCTCTAAGCTTTACTCTCAAGGGGTTGGGACCCCCCAGAGTTAGGCCCACAGTCTCAAAGTAAGGACCTTCCTGGCCTATACAATTCACGGTAAACACCCAGAAAGAAGCAGTATCTCTGTTTCATCAGCTGGATCTCAGTTACCCTGGGCCACCTTTAACTGTGGCCAGAGCTTGCTGCAATCCTTTGTTTTTCCAAAGCTGAGCAGTGTTAGTCCTAATTCAGGATGACTGAAGAAACAGAGGTTTGCGCAACTCCAGGCCACATTCAATAACCACACAAGTCTGATTTATGAGCTATAAACAATGGCTGGGCTAACAAAGATGAGGGCAACGACATTTGCTCACTCATGGCCAGCACATATAGGGGCAGAATGAAGCCTCATGGTGTAAGACAATGAATGTCACAGGACTCTGGACTCACAGCCCTTAGTCCTGCCCACCCTCAATCTCACATCATTTCAACTGCTGCTGAGTAGCTAAACTTTAAGATGGAGACAGAATGTGCTACCCAAACACGGCCTTTCTCACCATCTCTTTGTGAGAAGTACCTTTCTAGAAAAATCTGAAATTTCAGATGAATCTTCATTCCTTTAGGCGTAGCCTCTCTAAGCATCCTCACCCCTCGAAATCTCCACTTTGCTCTGCATTTCAAATGAACTAACTCTTATAGGTTTTGTCTTATAGGAACAGTGGTAAAGTCAAATGCTTTGCTAGATGGTTTTCGATTTAAAAGCCCTTACCTTTGGCTGACGTTTATTCCATGGCATTGATGCTTTTTTGACCAATACTGCCACAAAGAACCCTCCAGTATTCTGGTGATGTGGCAGTATTCGAAGGCTAAAATAATATATAATAAAATGTCACGCAAATGATCGGATCTTCCCTTCCCGCAAACACTCAGCCCCCACGGAGGGGAAAGGGGAAGACACAAGAACGGAGGGATGGACGTGATGATCAAGGTACACGGCGTGCATTCATGAAGCTACCATAATGAAGCCATTGCTCTGTACAATTACTCCACACTAATGCATTAAAAATGAAAAGCTCATGCAGCTTCCAAAGCATTAACTCTGAGATGCTAACCAGTTCTAACATTGTAGACATTGCCAGTTGCATCCAATGGGTACCAAGCTCACCGACAGACCATCTCCCCATTCCGAAGCCCACAGCCACCAACTTACCATCGCTCTAGGTGCATTGCTTGCAGTTTTTCCAGGTCTTTTGGTGGGAACATAGTAGGTCGAACTTGGGTGTGCCTGCCCTGGGGAACCTCATCCCAGCCTGCAAACCACTGCCCATCTCTAGTCATGACCTGCAGAGACCAGCAGCATTACTACAGTGAAGTACACAGGGGAAGGTGTGAAATCACACAGCACAAAGGATGAATAGTCTCTCCACAGAAAGACTATTTCCAAAGGTAAAGCTAAAACACGCACGGCAAATAACTTACATAGCATCTTTTAAAAATACCCAAATTCCTTCACCTCAAAGTCCAAGATAAACAGCATCAAAGCCCCCAGACCAGGCTATTTATTTATTAAACAGAAAAAAATCTCAGACTTAGCAGGAAGGTCAAAGAACTGTTTTTTTGTTTTGTTTTAAATAAAAGCAAGATTAAATTGCCACCCCCCCCCCGACACACACTTAAAAACGTAGCAAGGTTTTAATCTATGGGCATGAGAGTATAGACAGGTTCTATATGAGGAACAAAACAGAAAAACACATGTAATATAGTATTTGTCTTTAAATAGAATCTGTGAGTGGATTCCAGGTGATGTATTGATTCACAATATCCAAACACGAATGTTTTCCAATGTTTATGGCTCTTAAATCTTTGACTAAAGCCCTCATTGCAGAATTACCTTCCACTCGGAGACTCCAGGCATCCACTTCAGTCCTGGCAACTCGGCAGATACGTCAGCAAGCTCAAGAGCACCTAGGAACACATTCAAGGAAAACCCCAAAGGCTGCCACATTGTGCCCATTCAAAGCAGAGGAAAGTCCACACAATGTGGCTTCATTCTAAGAATGTCCGGGAAGGCAAGTCCATTGACAGAAAGTGGCTTGGAGTAGGACGGAGTGAATGTTAATGGTCACAAAGAACCCTCTGGGGTGCAAAACATGGCCTCAAACTGGACTGTGGTGACAGACTAAGTGGAGTAACTTCACTAAAAGACATTTCATTATATTCTTAAAATGCAAATTAAAGCTCAGTACACACACTGGTCAGGTGATCTGGGTCTTCATGCTTTGTTGTCTACACCGCAGAGTTGAGGGTTTCAAAGTTTCCTATCCCAGAAAGTTCTCTAAAGTCCCTACTAGGTATAACTAGGGCAGCCTCAGAGCAGGGCAAGTGTGAGTGAGCGCACACTGCTCCTCAGTCTCCAACAGTGGCATCGCAGGAAGCTGTACAGTGGGTGCGTCCGTCACCATCTAAGCCACTACCACATGGACTCATGAAAGCAAAGACCCCAATAACTGTATAAATAAACCAAAGGACCCAAGGGACCCTTGCAGGGAGCAGGGCTTTCACAGAAGCAGCCTGTTCTACAAGCCTCCCTCCTTCAAAGCAAACACAACACACAGACACTGGTTCTCCACCCAGCAGGGCCAGTGGGCCTCACCGCATCCAGGAGCAGAGCTGGCCCCAACAAGCTGCAGTCTCCACGCCTGTGAGCCACCTACGGCACTGTCCCCCTCCAGAGCTTAATGAAGGACGGCACCAACTCTGATGTTTGACACCCCCTGCTTTCCCAGAACCCAAGCGCTTTCTGTTGCTCCATTTCCTGTTCAAAGCTGTGACTAGGACCAAATGCCAAGCATGATGACAGAGCGAGGCTCCTGTTAGTTCCATCAGCCTGTGAGTAGGGTGAGACCAGCTGCACTTCAGTACCCACCCCAGTCACGACAACCAAGACCAGTCAGCTTTTACGTCAATAAAAGGGCACTGCAACAGGATGAATCCCTCAAATCCTACAAACACCTTCAGAGCACACTGTCTCTGCACTGCTAGGGTCAAAGCCCAGGGCTGTTCATACTGTCACTGAGCTACATCCCCACTCTGGGCTTCTGTCTGTGCAGCTCAGACTGCTCTGGAACCCAGTTCCTCTGCCTCCCTCTTCCTGATGTTGAGAGCACAAGCCCCACTCCTGGCTTGGCCTTGTGACTAAGCAGCCACAGAAACAGCTACAAACAGTGGGGGTGCTGAGAGCTTCTCAGAGATCAGGGGCTAGGCTGTAGCAAAAGGCAGATATGGAGTCTATTGTTCTAGGTACCAGAATCTCGTTTTTCCTAAAAGCCCAGCTAACACAGACATAAATCTTAGCAGGTTCAATTGTTTTTTTTTTGGGGGGGGGCAGGGTTGAGACAGGTTCTCTGTATAACAGCTGGATGTCCTGAAACTAGCTTTGTAGATGAGGCTCCAACTCACAGAGATCTGCTTGCCTCTGCCTCCTGAGTGCACGCGCCACCATCTCCCAGCACATGTTGGAGAGGGTCGGAGAATATGTCATTCCTCATTTCCTTCTCCACAAGCACTTTTAGAAGTTAAATACTATTAAAACAATTATTCTAAAATCCTATCTTTACTAAGGTTGATGTGTAAGAATACAAATGCAATGCATGAAATCTCGATCTAAAGGACTCAGCTGAGGGCTGACTGCACAGTCCAGACCAGCCAGGGCTGTGGCACACCCAAAGCAAGGGATGGCAGGTGTGGGTGCCAGGCCTCAGGATGTGTGAGTGCACTTCTTCCGTGTCTGTGAGGATGGCACACTGGTGGACTGTGATATTGAAACACGGAGAAAACCTACTGTTTGCTTTTAGAAAACTCCAATACAGGTTATGTTAATGGAGGACGCTAACACGTCAGCAAAATGCTAAAACTGAAGCACATGAAAAAGCTGTGAGAATGCTGTTTGGACCAACAGAACAATCATAGGACTGGCAAGGACGTGAAGCAACTGGAACCCTGTGTGCAGGGCGTACAGCGATGCTGTCAGTACAAAGAGCAGCCCTCTAAGTCCTCAACACCAGAAGAGTTATCAGAGGGCTCAGCAATGCCCTTGTAGATGCATGTCCCAAAGCATGGAGAGCAGGCCATCTAGGAGACTCTTAGCACCGCGTTCACAGTCTCAGGCTCACAGCAGAAGCCCAGGCGCCACCCACCGATGAGCCAGTGAACAAGGTGCGGGTGTGTGTGTGTCACACAGACAGCTGGGTACTGCTCAGCTTACACATGGGATGAAACCCTGACAAAAACCTTGTATGAGGCACCTACATGCGGACCCTAAAACCAGAAGTCCAGAGGGAAAAAACCCGAATGGTGGCAAGGAGACACAGCGACTTAGTTGGTTTTGCAGGATGAGGAAGTAAAATGAATGCTAAAGAGCTGCACATAAATGTCCGTCCTAACACATGTGCTACAGTTCATGGGATTAGCTCACATTCACCAGCAGTGCGCTCGCTGTCCCTGAAGGACTAGCAGACATGCTCACCGTCACTCTTTTCCAGCAGAGCCGCTATTACGGCTTCATCCTCAACGGGGTTCAGGGAACACGTGGAGTACACCATCCTGCCCCCTTCTGCCAGCTGCTCAGCACCTCGAGTTGCTATCCGGAGCTGTAGACTAAGGGAGGTCGCAGGTTAGCACAGGAGGGGAGAGGCACAGAGAGCACCACCTCATCACACACAGACTTTATGATAAAGCCAAACAAAACACTTTCCAAGACTGCAAATGAAGTTAATGTAATCTTCTAGGAGCCAATGTGTTCATTCTTAAAAAAAAGAAATCTACTTTCACATTTTTTTTCTGTTTTGTCACATTTCTCAACAGTTTAACAAGTACAACATATTTGGAGAATCTCTCTGTTAAAACCTCCAAATTTATTCAAATATGTGGTTTTTCTATAGAGAATATAAACCCTTTCCTCCATTTACAAAACCAGTAGCACTTAATAAGCAATATTAAATCTCTGCTGTCGGTTTTCGCTAGTGCACTAGCCCACCCATCACACACTGAAGGGCATGTGCTTCACGTCAGAAGAGAAAATCCCAGCAAGCTCTATAGCAAGGCCACTGAAAATGCAGTGTAAGCTGAAAAGATGGCCCAGCAGGTAAGAGTGCCTGTGGGGGACCTGGGTTTGCTTTCAGCAGCCACACGGCGGCTCATGACTGATCATCCGTAACTCCAGTCCCAAGACCTAATGCCTTCTCCGATCTCCACTGGCACCAGGCATGCACAATGTGCACATATGTAGTTCATACACATAAAATTGAAAATACGAAGAATGCCACACACAAACAAGGCACTAAGCACTAACAGATGCTGTGAGAGATCCAAGGTTAGTTACAGGGGAGGAAGTGCGTGCTTCAGATGTTAGGTGAGATGGTCATGAAAGACAATTTAAATGAGTACACACCTTGGCAGAATAAAAGTAGCAGTTACTACTCTTAAAGGACTTAAAAGTTCTCAACCTTCCTAATGCTGCACCCTTTAATACAGTTTCTTATGGGGTGACCCCAATCATAAAATTATTTTATTGCTACTTCATAATTATAATCTTGCTGTTATGAGTCATAATGTAAATATTTGATATGCACGATATCTGTTAGTCGACTGACCCCCAAAGGGTTGAGAATCACTGCTTTAAAGCAAGCTGTAGTATGCAAATACTCTCTCACGAGGCAGCTAGTAACGTTGGCTCCAGGTGTCCACCCGTAGATGGTCAGTTGGGAAACAGCACACTGGCAGTCTGCCCCTCTCTGGGTCTAACCAAGTCACTCACCCATGGAGCTGCAGGCTGTTTAAGGTGGTCCACTTCTTCCAGACGTCAATGTTTTTTCTCATCGTGCCATCTCCACTGGAAAGAAGAGATTTAAGAACTGAGCCACTGCCTGGGCAGATGTTTAACAAGCATGTCAGACCCAGGCTGGACTGCAAAGTAGGTATAAAAACTGACTAAAGCACCTCCATGCCCAGAGACAGTGCCTTCCTACTTCAGTTCTCACAACACGACACCAACACTCAATCCCAAATGGAAGCACAGGAGCAGAAACCCTCATTCAACTCTGAAGAGACTCCCTCCATGGGAGGATTCCTTATTCCCATTGCTCTGGAGAAAACAACTTCTGGGTGTCTTTGGAAGTACATGAGGAGAACCAATCCTAAACAGGAACCCACTGGTTTTGCACGCACCTTACACACACAGCCTGAGGATGACTACGGGTCACCCGAGCACGCAGTGCTCTGGCTGTGAGTTCAGGTGCGGCTGCTCCCTTGCAGATCTGACAAGGACTCAAAGTGCTTCGGCTTCTGAAGCTCTCTAAATTTTCAAACTAGGACATGTTTAGCCTGTACCAGCAATGCTAATCTGTACAACTATAACACAGGCCCTTACATAAATGCGCCTCAGAAAACTAAGAATGACATTTTAAAACTAGAATTACACTCGCAAAGGTCGTGCGTGCCACTGTAAATTCAATCAAGCCGATTGGATACAATTACCAACTTTCCGCACTGATTTGATAATTAACGGCATGTGTATTTTACAGGACAGGTCCCATCACCCTAGTTCATCTACCAGGGTCTGTTTCTGCCCTAGCTTACAACTTTGCACAGCTTCATTCCTCTGTGCTTCGGGAGCAGGTCCACAAGACTGGAAAGACCTGATACATAATCCTCACCCTGGTTGGATGAAAGGGCTCCTATGGTCGAAACCCTACTATAATTTTGGGAATTTCTTCAGCCTACAACCAAGTGTTTGTAAGACTAACTTATTTTCATAATATAAAAAAAATGGTTTTTCTTTTGATTTTAAGACCATATATAGCCAGGCGGTGGTGGCGCACGCCTTTAATCCCAGCACTCGGGAGGCAGAGGCAAGCGGATCTCTGTGAGTTCGAGACCAGCCTGGTCTACAAGAGCTAGTTCCAGGACAGGCTCCAAAGCTACAGAGAAACCCTGTCTCGAAAAAAAGAAGAGAAAAAAAAAAAAAAGACCATATATAAAACCTCAAACAGAGGTCCTTCAGGGCTGGAGAGATGGCTCAGCAGTAAAGAGCACTGGCTGCTCTTCTAGAGGTCCTGAGTTCAATTCCCAGCAACCACATGGTGGCTCAAAACCATCTGTAATGAGATCTGGTGCCCTCTTCTGGCCTGCAGGCATACGTGCAGACAACATCTTATACATAATAAATAAATATTAAAAAAAAAAAGAACAGGGGTCCTTCAAAGTTAAATATTGTAACCAAGGAAACAAGAAAATTCATGACTCATGTATTTAACTTAGGATGCTTCACACAGAACCCTGGTTTTGCTCACCATGCTGCAAGTTATTTAAGGTAGTCCATGCTTTCACATTCACTCACCATGCGTTTTAACTCAGCTGCACTTGGCATTACCAGCTACAGTTTCCTAGCTAAGTTCTACTACAGGCAGTAAATGTTAAAGAAAATGACGTTTTCCCAAAGAGGTTTCTGACTCTGATAGGTCATTTCTGACATTAAATTTGAATTATCAATATATAGGGAAAATGAGTTTCACAAAGGTATCAATTTCTTTCACTGAACTAAGTAACAAACTTCAATAGAAGACCCCAACATTTTTAATATACACACTCCAAGAGAATACTTGGGATGCAAATGGATCCAGTGATATTTTGAAATTCATTCTGGGGTGTGCATGCATGCATGTCAAACTCCAATTCTTCAAGGATGTCATCTCTTGTCTGGTGCTGTTCATCACTCTGCTCTACCCCAGCAACATAACGCCCTTCCCATACTCCTGGCCACAGTAACCATGTGCACCACCGTTTACATGCTACTTCATTTCATCTAACCTACATGTGATTGGATTTCCTGACGGACTGTGGGCTTTCTGGCCTCATAATAATATAAATACCTGCAAGGAACATCACATAAAATTCGATCATAGAAGAGAATCTCTTTCCTTCCGTCCACATCTACCGTGAGTCTAGGAATGCTGGATGCATCATGGTTTACCACCATGATGCAGGGACTGCTCAGCCTTTTGGCCTGGTGAACAAGCAGATAGCAGCGCTTGTTGTCCACGTCATTTGCGATAACAAATCCCTCTAGGAACATAAAATTGTAGTCAGATGAGATGCGCAGGAGGAGCATTCCCTGAAACACACAACCACAGCCTCTGGTCGGCGGTGAGAAGGAATGCTCTGCGAAACATAAGACCCGGGCTTTCTAGAAAAGGGAGAAAGAGCTGCACCCGAAAATGCCAAACATCTCATGTGTTAGCAGCTGTTTACAACTGCTGTAAATTATGAATTATGAGGGCGACGGAGAGAGAAGGGCACACGAGGCCCTGCACATGGGCCAGAGCTCTGCTCTGGAAGGAAATTCAGGCTTGGGGCAGGGTCCTGTCACCTGAGCCCATCAGCTGGCCCTGCTACATGGTGCTTGGTGTCCCAAGCTCAGAACCCCTGGGAAGTTTCCCGAGTGGTGACCCTGCTCATTTCTGGTTCCTCCCACACTTCAGCAAAAGACAAAAGAAGCTTAACACCATTTCCAGCCAGGACCATTCTTCCCAACGCAAGGCCCAGAAGACACCTGGAAGAGAGACTGCTCCTGCCCGCCAAGCGAGGCCCTCACTGACAGCACGGAAGGCACTAAACAGACAGCTGTCAATAACAGAGGGCTTAAAAAAGACAAGCAAAGGGAGACAGCCCGCCGACACTGTTAGTAAGTACGCAACTAAAACAGAACTAGGGCTGGGCGGAGCTGAAAGCCTCCGAGCAGGAGAGACGCAAGCTGACCTGGCCCACACTAGGCATGCTGCGCCCCTTGCTCAGGAGACACTGGCACGCTGCAAAAATGGCTGCCATCTCCCCGCACCACTGCCGATCACTTCCCACTTCAAATATGACACCCAATGCTGCCATAGCCACTGCTGAAAAGCGAAGGGATCTGAATGGAGGGGACTAACGGCGACTACCCAGAACATGTCACGCTCCTCACCTAAGGCAGAAACTGAACAGAGCAGGGAAGCTACTACCCAAGCTCACAGCAGATCTGTACACTATGCCGTGTCCTAGTACAGAAAGGCTCTCAGAGCTGGGGCACGCTGGTGTGAGAGCGCATCAACACAGCGCTACCTTCACTACCGCACAGGCCACTCCACTGCCCAGGGAGCAGAAAAGGGGAGGACTTTAGTCGCCCACAACTCACCAAAACAGCTTCCCTGCCCCCCAGTGATTACCTGGAAAGGGAACACTCATGTCTGCATGCAACATTTCAATTAACTGTGTGGTCTTCGATCCAGGGGCAGCACACATGTCTAAGATCTAAAAAAACAAACAAGAACATGCCACTTTTTAAAAGCTGTAAGACTCTACATCTGACCCTAAGCCATCTCGTGAGTCATTCTAATATGCTGACTTGCATTCCATTCTACACGACGGAGAGAATGTTCTCTGCTCATAAAAGCAGAAGTCACACAGCGAGAGACATGGTCTGCAGAAGTACAGACAGAACGACGCTGGGAGCCGCAGACTCAGAAACCAGGAACAGGAGTCACCCCGGCATGACACCGAATGTCAGCTCCACAGCAGGACCCATTCCCTTCCCATCTGCCTTTTCCCTCACTGTTCCCAGAGGGTTGTAGGGACAAAGTCAAGACATCAATTTACTTAAAAATTATGCAATCATGCTCAGATCTAAAGAGCTCCATGGAGTCAACATGACTTAGCCAAAAAGACTGTTATACCTGTGTAGTTAATTTGCTAAGTTAAAAACAAAAAACCCTTTAAGAGCGAAGCAGTTTCTGTGTAGCTATGTGTACTGTAAGAATGAAGACACAAGTACAAAACACAACCTTAAAATATAAACCATTATCAAAGAATCGCAGGAGGAAGAGGCTAGCAGTACTGAGAGGTTTCAGTAGAGTGGACACGCTGTCCGTACCCGCCCTCCCCCCCCTCCCATCTTCTGTCTGGTACACTACCTTATGATGGGGCTCAACACTGAGCAGCAGTGGGGGGATCATGCTGACAGCCTCCTGCCGGCTGATGTTTCCCTTGGGGAGAAAACCAATAAGAAAACAGCACTTCAAATCACGCATGTATGAAGGGCAATAGGAAAGGGTCCCGTAACCCTCCCAGAACAGGAAAACCTCTACTATCACACAAACTATTCAGTGAGAAGATATTTCCGAATTAATGGACAGTGGCTTGCTATTTAAAGATGTAAGAATGACCCACTAGCATCAAGGCTGGAATGTCAGGTATAGTCCTGGAGGCTAGTACCACAGTCTAGGTCCTCACGGGTGACCTGCTGTCTACAGAGCAGCAAGCAGCTGGAAGTGTAGGAAAGAAAGTGGCCATCAGGCAGCAATCCTTCTCTTCCATGGGTCTGCTTTATCAGGGACCCTCATGGCACTTTCTAGATCTAAGCAACTCTGTGCAGAGCTGTGACGTCAGCAACTGATCCTATCTGTATCCTTTCAACAACTATCACCACCCTTGTGCTGTTTTCACAAGGGCAAGAGAACTGGCAGGCACAAGAGACACATTCAGAGGCAGACGGGGATGCAGACCAGCATTGCCTCGGTCAGCTACCAACAACCTGCAGGCTGTGCACAGCCACCAGCTTTTCAGCACACAAAACCCTGGCCAAGCACCGCCACCTGACAAGTCAGGCATGTGCGAGTCAGAACTGACATCCAGACTTTACGTTTTCTCCTCTGAGGTCTCTGGTCAGCAGTGAGTCTGTGGCACTGTGGTTAACTCTCCTGGGCACACTGACTTTAGACTTCCAGTTTACCCGCGCAACTCTGGGTCCAGAACTCTGCAGAAGTTAGAAAGTCAACTCTGTTCAGTGACACAACTCTCACTATCTAGAAGCCTTCCTTCCCAACAGCCACCTCCTCTTACAACTGACGCACTAGCTGCCTACCACACTGGTCCCCACAGGGCATAAACCTCACTCTCTAATGGCTTGCTAGTCTTTTTCTGAGCCACAAACCTGGATGAGGAGCTGGGCAGAGCACACTACAGGCAGAGGCGCAGAAGCTCGCAATCCTTACATCCTATGCGGGAAGGGAAAGCCCGGCACAGAAAGCCACAGTGGCAGGAACAGCTGGAAATGGGAACTGAGCGCCATGGCCGGCGTCCAGCAGGGGTAGGGACCATGACATTACTAAAGTGTGTCAACCGCACAAAGGCGTCACCTGACCAGAAAGAGGAGGGGAGGCCCGAGTTAAATGTGAAATTAAAGACTCTAAAAGAAGGAAAAGGAAAGCTACAGGGTGCGCACTTATCCATTACAAGCAAAGAAAAGACAGTGTCTGCTCTGGGGATACCTCTGGCTACGGACCCGTGACTGAAGCTGCTCAAAGCAACCCAGAAGAACAGCACCTGTGAGACCCACAGCTACACTCTGCTACAAGCTTTCATTGGTAAATGTCAAATAAAGGAAAAAATACATGGCAAGATACAATAGGATAAAGTGTGAATTAATGATGCCATTAAAAGTAGTAAGATAAATTCCATAGTCCACTAAGTAGTCTTAAAATCTCATACTTGGTATGACAGGCAAATAGAATGTACACAGAAGAAAAAGGAGTTACACTAAACAGAAGTACCATGAGTGACTGCCTCGTCCTGCACTCATCCAAATTCTAAGCCATGTCAGAGAGGAGACAGTAAGTAAGGCCGACTTGTCAATACCAAGAAAGTACCACTAGCGTGTCCTGACCACACCCCTCTGCAGTGGGTGCTCAACGACGCAGCACTTGGTGCTTTCAGGCCCCCAGCCCACCCACAGAACCAACTTACACACTCGGTCTCGCTAACCAGGAACTGATGAAACTTTGCCAACAGTGGGGACTTTCTCAAGATTTTCCGACTTAAATTTGTGTGCCAGGCAAGTTCCTCAGGGTACCTATATAAGAGATGGAAGATAAGAAACTCACCGTTTTCACACAATAAGGCATATGTAGCAGATATGCAAATGTTTGACAAATATGTGATCATGATTGTCTTCAACTATTTCCTATTTTTATACAAAGAGTCCCACAAGGAAACCACCACTGTGCTCCTTGTTACCTCCTGGACCAGGGTTACCAATACAGCCTCTTGCCCCTGTGTCACCTATGGACATTCTATCCTCGTGAGGTCAGGACTGGAAAGGTGTCTACACCTGGTCTGGTCCGCAGAGGCGGAAACGAGACCTCTGATGCGTCAAACTCTGCAGGTGAGACAGTGATCAATGCAAGTGTCATTGCCAACTGTTAGCCTGGAGCAGATAATGAGCTTCGTTAACAATAATGGTCACAAAGGTTCTATGCATCAATCTGTAGCCATGGCAGCAGCCAGGACAATGAAATCAGGCTGACTGGAAAACAGACACAAGTGACGAATTTGAAACTTGGGAGTGGTACAGAGAGCAAACAAGCATTGAGCATCTTAAGACCCTATTCAATAGCCATGTTTTAAGATATGTGTGATAAGTTCTGTCTACTAAATTACAAAAATGGAACTGACTGGACTTTACACACAGTACCCTCCATTCAAGACAGTACTTTGAAGTTGTGTTTGATTTATCAGGCAGTTAAAAAAAATATATAAGGCATTCATTCTGGCTCACTAAAGGCAGTAATACAGACACTCCCAGTTTTGGCTTCCAGTGTTGTATCTGAGAAATCTCTGTGTCACCCGAAACACAGAGTAGCAAAATGCCAAATTTGATATAACTTCTGGCAACCCCAAACTTGTCTATGACCAATGACAGTAAAACTGTACAAATTACCAAGTCACCAGAGCATCAGTGTGAATGCCATATACCGCTGGGACTTACTAGAAAGAACTGAATTTTCATTTCAAGCACAGAGAGCAACCTACACATAGTCTGAGCAATAAATAGCCTCTATGGTCTTCATGTGTCAGTTTCTATCTGGTACCGATAGCTAAGGTGTAAGTTTACTAAGATAAGCTTCAAGTTCTCCTGTAGTGAGCATGGCAGCTAGTGATCTCATGATTAAAATATTTTACAACTTCCAAATGGCTAAATGCGAAAGTGAAAATGAATAAAAAACAAATAGATCACACATCTTTAGAACAGCCAGCAAATACATACATACATAATTTTTTTGCCTACCCCTGCATTCCAAGTACGGGCCAAAAGGCTAGGCCACCTCACCAGCAATGGCAAATATTTTAAGTCATTGTGCTTTTAAGACCGAATGAATACTCATGAACTTGTGTATTTGTGGTGAAATAATCTTTTTGTGAAGACGTGTCTTTGCCAAAGTGCCTTCTGAACAGCTCATAAAGAGTTGAATGGCCAATAGCTAGGAAGAAAAAGAGGTTACGCAGGATTTCTGTGGACAAAGAGAGCTTTGGGAAGAAGAAAGGCGGAGTCGCCAGCAGAGGCAGAGGAACAGAAATGGGCTAATTTAAAGTCTGAGAGCTAGCTTTCATAATTAATAAGAAGTCTCCACATCATTTTTGTGAGCTGGCAACCCAAAGAAAAATCTATTGACATGTTTGGGTTTTTTTTTGTTGTTGTTTAATGAATGTCTTAAAGAGTTTTAAAGACCCTTTGAGGTTTCTCAGAAGACAGAAGCAGCACTGCTATCTGTTTACACTACGCCCCACTGTGGCCAAAGGCGAGAGACTACCGTAGGGCTGCATTTGAGCAGGGAAAACCACAAGTCCCAAAACGCTGCTGTCTGACTGCTGAGGCTTCTGAGTGTCCAGCACTGACATGCACATCTGATTAAGTAACTGTCACTGATAATGGGAAAAGCTATCGATTAGGAACCTAACGCAGTTAATCTTTTATCATATTCCGGCTGTGTTCGGAAAACTAAGCACAGCCGCAGCCTTGCCAGCCATTGACAGAGAAAGGTTCACTTTCCTCTCCCTCGTCCAAAGGCTTTGCCGGACGCCCATATGCGACTCTAGAGAAGGACACAGGAAAGCAGCTATGCATTAGCTGGAGTTAGGTGCTCAAGGGCTAGCCAAAGCGAGAGTCTGTTTCATGGAGTTTGTTGGGAAATGGAGAGCAGAATGGCGACAACAGCATGTCTCATAGGCGTGTGCTCCTGTGCAAGGCCTTCCTGCTCAATCACTCACTGTACAGGGTCATGGGACAAATGTCTCTGGGTGAGATGTAAAGCAGTAACTCCTCAGGAAACCAAAACGCCAGATGCCTCCCCATCAGGCAATGCACAGGCACCACAACCACCAGTCTCCAACCAAGGCTCAAGGAGAGGTCAGCCAGCTGGGGAGTTACCAGCGGGAGGGCGGTTAGATGCTGAGAAGCCTCCATACCTTAACCAGTCAACGCCCAAAACAACTGACACCCGTCTTCCTTTCTCATGGACTCACTACAGCAACACACATGCAAGTCACTCTCCTATAATCACCTTCCAAACTATTAAAACCTAACAGAAATGCATAACCTGGGGGAGGGGGGGTAACGACACAAAGCTTCAGGTCTCTGTATTCTGCAGCAGTGATGATAGGTTTGGATCATCGCTGCCCATTTATTTTTGTGTCTGATACCTGGTACTCATTTCAATGAGCATGCTGTACCTAACTATGCTAAGAGACTACAAATCCAAATGGCCAGTGAGGAGAGGCCAGCTATACATCATGATTAACAAAACCCTAATCTTTTGTGTTGATTGCCTAAAAATAAAAGATAACAACACCAATTTATAGTCAAATGCCAGACATGGTGGTACAGGCCTTTAATTCCAACAGAAGTGAGTCAGGGCGTTCAACCTCTGTGATTTCGAGGCTAGACTGGTCTACATAGCAACTCCCAGACCAGCCAGGGCTACACAGTGAGACCCTGTTTCAAAATAAAAAGCACAAAATAGCCAAAATCTACAAAGTTACCAGAAAAGACTTAACTAAATTCACCCTCATCTAGCAATGACTTAAAAAATACTTTTCTTTTGTGAGAATTCGATCCCCAAATCTGAAACCTGAAACCATAGTTGCAAATACCTGCTGCGTCTGTTCACTCAAGGCCTGGGGCCTCTGGGCTGCACTGCAGCACTTCAGGTACTGCAGGAGCCATCCTCTGCCTGAGGCTGCAGGGATCACAGGGAAAAAAAGCCCCACCAGTGCTTGGCTGCTGGACACAGTGAAAGACTGAATCTGCCCGGAGGCTGCGCCAGGAAACACTGGGCCATAAGCCACACCAGCTGGTGGTGAGGCTTTGCCAAGCGGAGTGTGGTCTCCCTTTCTGAAGGGAGAGCAACTACGCAGAAACTCTTGTGTGGGAAACTCGGGGTTGAGAACAGAAGTGAGGGAAGCCACTCAGGATCATCAAAGCCAAAGGACTGAGCCGTGTGCGAAACATGAATGGCAGGTCCTTTATGAACATGTGCACACCAGGCTGAGGTTGGAAAAAGCATCAGGGAAACCTAAGACACGCTGGAAAAGTTCACCCAGGTTCTTTACGCCAACAGCGGTGACAGAGCTGAGAAATGCATCCAAGGGACAAAAACATAAAATAAATACAATTCGATAAATAGAATAGAAATCTAAGAAACACCCAACATGAGGGAGGATCGGTACCTACCAGCTTAGTGGCTGTGGAACTTCAACTTTCTGCCCATCTACCTCCAGGTCCTCCAACTCCTTAAAATACCTGTTCTTCAAGCAATGGAGAATCTCTTTTGCATGGCTATTAAAAAAGAAAAAGTAAGCAATTTTCACAGTGACCTACAAAAAGTGAGTTGATTAAAAATGTAATAACTTTAAGACTAAAAATACTTTGCAACTAAAACCAATTCTGAAGTGTTCCTTAATCATCCAGGGCTGTTAATTCTTTACAAATATTTATTTAACTGTATTTGGTAGGACGGTGTCAAGATTCCCTGGAACTGGAGTTACAGACAGTTGTGAGCCGCCATGAGGGTGCTGGGAATTGAACCCGGGTCCTCTGGGAGAGCAGGCAGTGCTCTTAACCGCTGAGCCATCTCTCTGGCCCGACATTGGTAATTTTTTTTTTTTTTTTTTTTTTTTTTTTTGGTTTTTTGAGACAGGCTTTCTCTGTGGCTTTGGAGCCTGTCCTGGAACTAGATCTGTAGACCAGGCTGATCTCGAACTCACAGAGATCCACCTGCCTCTGCCTCCCGAGTGCTGGGATTAAAGGCGTGCGCCACCACCGCCCAGTGACATTGTTAGTTTTTAAGAATTCACCTTGTCCTCACTATGGCTGCTCCTCCTTTGGGCCCACCCCCACAGCATCTGATCTGTGCAGGACCTGGTTTCTATGAGGACGAGAACCAGAGATTCTGGATGGTCGCAAGCCTGTCATTCACTCCTGGCCTGTTTCCATTTCAATCAACTCAATTCAGGCTTGGCACCTCTATGACCATCAACTTGTGGCAGATAGAATTCTCCCAGGGTTTTCCCCCCTTCCCCCTCAGTTTGACTTGTCTTCCTACAATGTGGCAGAAATGTTCTATGATGTTTTACTGGGGGACAGATTTAATGCTCTGGAAATTAGTGCAGCATTTCCGGACTAGCTCCCCTAAGGCTGGACGGCTATGTCAGTCTCCAGTCTGGCAATCTCCAGTTTAACTATCCCTCCTGCCCAGCTCAGAGCTGAACTTCAGAGGAATTGCTTCTGCAAGCCCGGCCTGCCTGTGTCCTGAGCCTTCTCCCTGGCTGCGTACAGCTGTGGCTTTCTTGCTCCCTTTGTGCCTCCGATGCTGACTCCACGGATGGTCCTTCTAAAGACCCCTTCTCCTTTGAACCCCTCTCCTGGGCTCCCAGGGCAGCATGCCCCTCAGGTGGCTCTGATCTGGAGGTGCCTCTGAAGCAAGTATGGATGGAGACTCCAAGCCCTGCAGAGCTGAGCTGCCAACACTGGCTAGAAGTTGTCCTGGTGCTGGGCAGAAGACTTTGTGTTCAGCAGCTTGAAGGCACGGTGGAATATGTACGGGGGCATCTGGGGTACCTCTCCCACAGGTTCAGTTCTTGGCTCCTAGAAGTGATGCTAACCCTAACCCCACCCCACCCCCACACTTGTTTTCAATTAATTAAATTTTTACCACTTTAAAAAAAAAAAAAGAACTCACCTTGCAAAGCATCAAAACCAATTTACTAAATCCAAAACCCCTCTAGTTCTACTTTGTCGCGTTGGAACACAGGTTGGATACACCTTAAAAATAAGTTCAATGCAACGCTGCACTTTTGCCCAGCTTCATTTCTACAAGTCTCAGGAATGATGTACCATGACGGGCGGGGGGAAGAGAGGAAAACTGGATGCCACAAGTTTTCCATGCTCCTCAGATGAACCCATCACTTCACCCACCCCCACAGGAACGTTGTCTGACCTTCCACCCGCAACGCCTAAGCAACACAGGCTGCTCCCCTGCACCCGATCTCCCTCCCCAGAGCTTCCAAGTCCACACCCCGGGAAAGACATCAGGCTTACCTTTTGTAACCAGTGATTCTCAGCGTGGCCGGGAGGGGCTCGCGGAGTGCGTTCATGAACTGGTCCCATTCTCCCTCGGGCACGATCTTGAGTTCCTGATAGTAGTGCTCGAAGAGCTTGTTCTCCTTGATGATCTCGGGATAGCCACCTTCCCAGCCCTGGCGGGACAGCGAGGGCTGAGTGAGTCCTCCATCCCTGCTAACCCGGCCCACCAGCAAGCCGCCAAGCTCGAGCCCACGGGGCGTCCCTCCCTCCCCGTGCCTACCGCCTGGTCGCGCTTCCTGCCGCCCTCGGTGTCGTCCTCCGCGCCTTCAGCCTGCGGCTGCAGCCGCCGGCCCCTCGCCCGCCGCCCCATGGCCCACGCGGCTGCACACGCGGAGCGCACACCGCGACCAAGCACAGCCAGCTCGCACGCGGTACTTCCGGCTGCTTCCCGAGGACCCCCGCGGCGGGGGTCCTAGCTGGGGCAGCCAAGACATATGCCGTGTAGGAAACAACACGACAGTGCCGAAAACCCACGCGAGAAAAGCATGACCGCCCTACAGGAAAGATGGTTCCGCACAGAAACCCCCAATGCCGCTGAGCACGCATCACTCCCGTCTGACACGGAGCCTCAGGCACCTATGTGGACGACCTACAGCAAGGCGCGTGCGCAGAGAGGCGGGCAGCCTCGCCGCTGTCAAGGAGATCGTGGATGGGCGTGGCTCGAGCCGGGCGGTGCCGGAGGCTCAGAGCCAGGGGGCGGGGCCGTGGCTGGGAAAGCACGACTTCGGGGCGGGGCTGTGGCCCGGAATGGGCGGAGCTCCGGCTGCAGGGCGGGCGGGGATCTTGCTCTTCCTGCTCTCCGGGCTGCGTGCTAGAGGAGCTCTCGGCCAACGGGAGTGCAGCTCTCCCGGATCGTGGGCGGGGAAAGGCGGGGCTCTCTGCGCAGGCGGGGCCCTGCGCCGTCGGGCCCTCCCCTGCAACCTCTGTGGGAGGGCATTGTCTGGTGGCGTTAGCTTGTGGTCCAGTTCCCGCCCGGACAGGTGGCTCGCCCCTCCCCTGGGCAGGTACGCACAGCTGCGGAGCCGGCTCTAGTGGGCCGCTCTGCGCCCTCCTCCTGGGCTTATATGTGGCCCCGTTTGGACGCTCGAGCATGGAGCACGCTGCTCGACCTCAACGATGGACTTGGACGAGTTGCTCCTGCTGGACAGCCTCGCCTACATAGAGGGTCTCCTGGCCTTTGTGTTATATGTGCTGCTCAGTCGTGTGGGCTCTCCCTACGGCCGCTACTCGTCGCAGCATCCCGGCCTCCAGGTGCCGGCGCGACCCGCCTGGTTCCTGCAGGAGCTGCCTTCGATGGTTTGGCCGCTGTATGAGTGCGTCCGCCCTGCAGCCGCGCGCCTGAGCAGCCTGCCCAACCGGGTCCTGCTGACCATGTTTCTGATCCACTACTTGCAAAGGTAATGATCTTTCCTCCTTCTCTCGCTCCTCCCCACACTTGGTGTTTCCCGGGGAACCCGCGCCCCGAGGTTTAATTCCAAAACTCATGGGGTTTTCTCGAAAGGAAGGGGGAAAGGACCGCATGGAAGTGGTGGAAGTACGTGCCTGGCCAGGGTTATTGGTACAGTGGTTCCGATTTCTTCTCTGGCTGTCTGCAGACTATCAGCGATGTCACCCCAGCGGGATGATGTTACTGCATTTCTACTGTTTCCCCCTTGGGAAATCTTTATCCCTGGTGCAGCCTCTCTTGACCCGGCTTCAGCTTGCTAACAGCTTAGTCTCTCGGAACCACTCTGGATCCAGAATGTGGACTTGAGCAGTTTCAGAGAAGTGGTGCCTTTTTTGTTTGAGAGGGGCTGGCTTCCTAGGCACACAGTTGGCTTATGAATCTTTCTCGGGAGAAGTTATGTGAACAACGTTTCAATACCTGCCTTGTCTTCAGGTTTTCTAATAGAATGGACTGGGCTGTCTAGTTCTAACTGACTCAACATTTAAATGTGTTCATCTAGATTCTGAAAACTGCCCGATAAGAAGAACGCCTCTGTATCTGAGGGAGTTGAGTTTGGTGACTTTTACAAGTCTTTCATCCTCTGATTTTGGGAACCCATCCTAAAATACCCATTTCCTGGAGAGGCTGGGAGAATTCAGTGTTCTGTTGGTAGTCTGTTCTTTCTTATATTCCAGTGAGGCAGGAGAACGGCTTCTCGGGTCCTGTGCCCACAAGTCCCTGGTGTTTCAGTATGATACGGGAGTTGGTTTCTAGACCGGTCCCTCTCACCATCCTGGACAAAGTGTGCTTCTAGGCAGCCTTAGTGCAGGCATTTTATATGGGGACACAATCAACGTTCAACAAAGACTGAATTCTGTGTGCCTCCAACTGTTGATAGAGTATTCCAGAGGCTGGGGAGATGACTCCATGGGTAGCTGCGCAAGCCCTGCGACCCGGGTTTGCATCCCACACAAGCTTCTGTAATACCAGTGCCACTGTGGGGAGATGGACAGCAGAGATAGGAGACGGGGCTAGTTAGACTGGTCTACAGAGGGGGACAATGACGAGAAGGCAAAGAAGTTGTCTTCTGACCGCCACATATTCTCTGTGGCATACACGCACCCACACCCACTCTCACGTATACACACCATACACACACACACACAAATAAAATCACAAAGTAGCCCTATTCTACCAAACGAAGTTGTTATCAATTTGCTTGCTCTATTTTTATGAAGGGATGGGGCATTGCTGCTGTTATAATAGCCGCCGGACTCTTGTTCATGAAAGTGCCTTCATAAAAAGATTAGAGTCGGTTCTGGGATGCGGACGCTAGAGGCTTCTCCATCTAATGGCAAATCCCAGAGATTCCCTTTGGACTGAGAGAAAAGCTTGGTGGCAGGGCATTCGCTCTCGCTGTGCAAGGAGGGCTGAGTCAGGGGAGAGGGCACAGCCCTGAGAAAAGGGGGACAGGGTCACAGATCATTGGAATGAGAATGTGTGTGCCGTATTACACCAAACAGCCAAAAGGATGATCAGGAGCAGCCTCAGTATTTTGAAACTAATATTTGGCTTAAAGAGTTCTAACTGGGGCTGGTGGCATCAATAATCTAAGGTTAAACAGGCAGCCTTCCAGAAGTTATTTTTGGTGTGAGGTTGTGGTGACCATTGCCCAAGGCTGTAGTGCTGGCAGAGTCTTGTTTGTTAGCTAAGTCTTGCAAGAACACATTCGTGCAAGCCCCTTCCCCGGTGACTTCTTGTCCTTATCTGTGACTTCTTGTCCTTATCTGTTGTCGTTAATACTTGGCAGAAGCAGCTGTCACTTTTCCCTATTGGTGAAGTACCTTCTCTGAAGTGCTGGATTTTGGTGTAATTTGGTCCTATAAACAAGGAAATAAGTGTTCCCAGCGCCCTCATCTCAGGCACCTATGAACAAGGAAGTTTAGAGGGAGTGGTTCTCCCGAGCCCGTTGTACGGCTTCTCTGACTGTTTGTGAAGACTCTGATTCCAAAGGCCTGGGTCTGGCAAGATCCTGTGGGAATCCCTGCATTGGCGGAAGCTTGTTGTGAAATGGGTACAAGTTCAGTGAGGAGCAGCAGCGAATACAGCTTGGTAGCAGGAGCCAGGCCTTAGAGATAAGCAATGGAATAAGCCCAGGGCAGATGGGACTAAGCAGAAACTGCTGCAACCTTCAGACCTCACCTGCCAACTCATAGAATGGGGTCTCAGTTTCCAGAGATTCATGCAGGTGCAACACGGAGCATGAGTGTCAGCACTGACATAATCTTTCAGTAAGAATACATGTGTCCTAAACGCGTGTCCAGCACGGGTTGTTCTCATGAGGTTCATTCTTCCCAAACCTGCCGCCTGCTCAGCCCCGTTGCACGCTGCTTCATCTTTAGTTTTACTCTGTTTCTTTCCTCCCTTTCTGGGGCAATCCAGCTATTCAACTCAGACCATAAATTAGTAAATAAAAAAACAAATCATCCTGCTGCACAGAATTCTTTCTCATCCAAAAATGTCCCATTGCTCTGTTTAACATTTTGTGCCTAAAATACGCCCTCACAGCCATCGTCTTCTCCAGGGCTGTCTTTCCTATTCGCTGCTTCCTTCCCACCTTGCTTATTCTTCCCTATTCACGTTTATAGCTCGTAAATAATCTTATCTTTAAACCCTCCAGGGTAGACAGTGTTGGTCTACTTCTCACCCAAAGAACATGTCTTACGCCGTTTGTCTAGTGTGCATAACCCAAAAATAACCATTTTGATTTTTCTCACACCCTGTATATGATGCGACAAAGCTTGCGGAAATAAAAGTTGTCAGTGTTGAAATTTTCTCATAGACCAATGTTTCCTGTAAATACATCTCTGATCACAGCGAATTGTTTAAACTGGTCATGCATATTGCTGTATGACACTTAGTCCTTTGCGTAGAATTTAGCAAGCCCAGAGGACCTAAATTCACATTTAGCTACTGGTATTTCAGGACTTTTACTTGACTTAGAAATGACTCAGATGCTCAGTGTCGTTGCTGCATACAGAACTGAGTCTGATGCCCAGGAGAGTGAACGCAGACGAGAAGGAAAATGGTGGAGAGAAGAAGTCGGCCTCTCGCAGACTTTAGTCCAGCGTTACGTAATTTGACATAACTTTAAATTTCAACTTACAGAGGTGCGCTGTCACACTACTTTAACCCCAGCACCCTGAGTTCCAAGCCAGAGATGCTAATTTTTTTTTCAACTGACATGAAAAGTTCATGTATAAATATCCCATTTACAATGACCTGAGTTCATTAAGTGTTATACCTAGATCACTGTGAAAGGTGAGCTATCAGATAAGCAGCCATCATTTGGAGTTACTTTTGCCTCCAGAGCTGTAAGGAGTATGGTTGTGCACACTGGCTGGAAGCGACACCACAGCCCCTGGCATCCATACACCCAAAGAGTCGGAATGTTCAGGTAGAGGCTCCATCCCAAGCCCCCTCCCCTGGGAGTTGTCTCAGTCCAGACTCCACCCGTGAGAAAGCAGGCCAAAGGATGACCCCTCCCCAGAGATGCTCAAGACCACTCCCAGAGAACAAGCACATGGTTTTCCAGTCTTCCTTTCCTGGCTCCTCTCTGGGGGGGGGGTGGCGGGGGGGAGTGGGGGGGCTGGAAAGCCTTCTGGGAGCTCTGATATCCATAAAATCTGGGCTTTTTCCAATTCAATTTGATTTGGTCTGATTTGGATTATTGTGTTGGTGGAGAGGCTCATTGCGGTGCAGAAACTTTTCACACACATACATTTCACACAGCAATGTAGGTGGATTTTTCTTTTGGCCGCCAGCTCACAAATAATGCCTTAGAGGCTTATTAATTATTAATTATGGAAGCTCAGCCTTAGCTTAGGCTTATTTCTAACTAGCTCTTGTACCTTAAATTAACGCATTTATATTAACCTACATTCTGTTGCATGGTGTTAGCTCCCTTCCGTCTTGTACCTCCTGTTTCCTCTCCTGGTCTCTCCTGGCATCTCCTCACTTCTTCTTCCCAGAGTCCTCTCTGTCCCTGCAAGTCTGGCCTGACCGCTTCCTATTACACCAATCACAGCAATTAATTTTCACACAGTGTACAAATATCCCACAACACAGCACTCAGGCCAAAGCAAGAGAATCTCAGGTTCAATGTCGGCCTGGGCTACTTAGTGGGACCCCATCTCAAGAAAACAGAGACCAAGCAATGCTATATTGCATTATCCTTTTAAAACAAAACATTATTTGCAGAATAGAACATATTAATGCAAGGTCTCTGGCCTGGGATCAAAGGAGGCACCGAACAGGACTGTCTTTTTAAGGAGGAGTGCTTATTTAAAACACTATCAATGCCAAGAAGACACAGACAGACAGCAAAAATGTTGGAAGCTCTGAAGGAGCTCAGTCCCACGAGGCGGAGCGGGAGTGCCTTCCTGCAGGTCCCAGAGAAAGGGAAGACTTCACAGCACAAGCCTGCAGAGCCTGCAGCCAGGTTTTCCCGAGGCGCAGGTTCAGAGGCCTGAGAGAGTCAGAGGAAGGAAACAGAGACTTGGAGAAAGTGGTGAGGTGAGGAGGGGTGCACGTCTGGCTGAAGTGTCACTGTCCTGCAGGTGGAGATACGTCATCTTCGCTCCTTAGAATCTGGAACCTATAGTCTGAGCTTCCTTGGAGAAGGGAGTGTGCCTTCCATTTGCCTGGAATGCAGACACACTGGGGGGCCTTCGGTGGCACACCTGCCTCTCTATGTAGAAAGTGAGCAGCCCAGACTCAACTAAGAGGACAGGCGGAAGGCAGCATTTAGGCTTAACTTAAGCTGTCTGGCCTGGGTTTCCAATAATTGTTTGTTCTTAAACTTTTATAAATAAACACTTCCAAAATGTTTTCTAAAAAAACAAACAAACAAAAAAAAAAAACAAATAAAAGGGAAAGACCCTGAGAGTACATACTGCCTCACACTCTCAAGCACACATTTGCTTTAGGGGTCACTCACCCGGTTGTAAACCTCTGGAGACGACCCTGTAGGTCTCCCTGGCCTGCCAATCAGCTGATAGCCCTCAGGCCATTGCTTTCATTTTGCCAACAAATTTCAAAGAAGTTCTCTCATCAGATTTGTTTAAAACGTGGACCAAGAGAGTTTGGGGGTTAATTACTTTTTTAAAAAAAAAATACTATGCACTTTGGAGTTTTGCCTGCATGTATGTGAATACCACAAGGGTGCAGTGCCCAAGGTGGGCAGAAGAAGGTAAGGTGTCAGCTCCCCTGAAACGAGTGACATGATTTGGGAACAGCCACGTGGATGCTGGGAACTGAACTTGGTCCTCTGAAAGAGTGTCGGGTACTCTTAACCTCTGAGCCATCCGCCCAGCCCTTCAGGACTGTTATTAACACTGTTGGTTTGATTGAACTGCAGTTTGTAAGTGAGCCTCGTGCAGCTGCTTAAGGGATTTTCCCTTGTGGCACAATTCACAACAGGTGTTCCCGAGGAACACACAAAAATCAGAGAGTTCCCCCTTTAGAATGTCAGTCGTGTGTCAGAAAAGCAGGAACGTCAGCACATCGATTAAAAAGACTGAATCCAGATGGTATTTCTGACGAAATGGGACAACTTTAAGTTCTGAGATTTTCATTTTCCTTGATAAGTAATCATCAACCAGAAGAAACCATTTGAGTTAAAGCAGGTCCCACAGAGTGCTTTTTGTTTGGTTTATATGACACAGGATCTCAGTGTGTAGCCCAGGCTGGCCTCACACCTTTGTGACTCCTGAGTGCTGGGGAGCAAGCCTGCCCCATCGTACCCGTCTTTGTTTTTTCCCTGAAATTACCTTTTGCCTTCTTTCAGTGCTCTGTCAGATTGGGAATTAACACTTAGTTGTTTATATATTTTAGGTAGGCCTGTTGGGGAAAAAAATGCCACACAAGCCTCTGGAATTTGGAATAACAGAGTTTCTTGGTTTCCAATAGGAAGTAGGCAGTGCAGGTAGGCGACATCTTAAAAGGCTGTTTGTAAATATTTGGGTTTCCATGGCCCCTTTGGCAGACCAAGTTAGGTTCACAGCAGACTATGGGATCTTTTATTATTGCTCTGAACACAGGGGTTTGGCCCAGGAAAGAAGGTGGCTGAGTGAAACGGCACACGTATTTCCCCTTTCAGAAAGAGGTACCAAGCGGAGAGGGATTCCCTAGAGGATACGACACACACCTTTGGGAGTAGAGAGGAGAGCAAGGGAAATACCAGGGCTGTTGCAGGTTTTACACGTTTAAGAGAGTTGGGGTAACTTGGACTTTGCCAAGGTAAATAAGGAGAGAATTACACAAAGGATTTTGAAACAGCAGTTCTTGACCCCAGAACTGGGAGGGAAGGTGGAATCTGCCCAAGACAAAGCACTTACGTATAATTACCTTCTGTTGCTTTGATAAAACACGTGACCAAAGAAACTTACAGGTGAAGTGTTATTTGGGGCTCATGGTTCTAGACGGGTAAGAGTCCATCACCAGGCATGGTGGCAGTAACAGCTGAGAGCTCACATCTAAAATCAAAAGCAGGAAACAGAATGAACTTAAAATGGCACATCTTAACCTCTCAAACTGTCCCCAGTGAGACACTTCCTCCAGCAAAGCCATATCTCCTAAGTCTCCCCATACAGAGTCCAAAGCTGAGGAGCAAACAAACATTCAAATAGTGGACTAATCGAGACATGTTGTCATTCAAACCCCCACAGCCTCGTGAAAATGCCTTGTAGCAATCGGTTTGTTTTGTAAGGTAGACTGGCCGTTGTGCAGGCCATGTTTGTAGGAAAAGCCTTTCCAAGGACTTGTTTTCAGGCACACACACAACAGATCCTGTCTCCCTTCATTGTCTTCATAATTTATTTATCTATGTTTTCACTGTTGTTTGTACTTAGCAGTGGAATTTTTTTCTTTAGAGACAAGGTCTGACTGCTTTGCCCTGGCTGGCCTGGAACTTGATATGTACAACAGGATCAACAGACCAACCAGAACTTGAAGAAATCGTCCTGCCTCTGCCTCCAGAGTGCTGGGATTAAAAGCATGTGTCTCCATACTTGACTTTATCTGTTTTGTTTTGTTTTGTTTTTGTTTTTCAAGACAGGGTTTCTCTGTGTAACAGTCCTAGCTGTCCTGGAACTAGCTCTTATAGACCAGGCTGGCCTCAAACTCACAGAGATCTGCCTATCTCTACCTCCCAAGTGCCACCACCGCCTGACTTGTTTTGTTTTTTTAATAGAGTTTGACAAACTGAGCACATTTTGAGTCTACCTGTTATCACAGGGCTCTCCCAACACCATCATTTCTTGGGGTAAGTTACTACACTGTGCAGGGTTTCCCACTGATGACATGGCCTGTTTCTTCCTGATGTCTAACCATGGAGGATTGGTATTATGATAACTAATCTGTTGTCTGAACAGTTCACATAGTACTGGCACATCCAAAGGTTTGATAAATGATGACAAGTGTTGTCTGATGTTTTCTGTCCTGCCCAGTTCCCTCAATTGTTAAGTCCCAAAGAAATCACACAGAGGTCTACATTAGTTACAAACTGATTGGCCCATTAGCTCAGGCTTCTTATTAACTCTTATAACTTATATAGCCCATTATTCTTATCTTGTGTTAGCCATGTGGCTCAGTACCTTATTCAGCAGGGCAATCACATCTTGCTTCTTCTGTGGTCAGGTCAGGACTGCATCCTCTTCCCAGAATTCCTCTGTTCTTGACCCACCTCTACTTCCTGTCTGGTTGTCCCGCCTATACTTCCTGCCTGGCTACTGGCCAATCAGCATTTATTTAAAATAAAATTGACAGAATATAGACATTTGTCCCACACCAGACAAGCACCGTTTTACCTTGACATATGTACGGGCCTATCTGCGTATATTCTGCTAGGCTCAAGAGGTTAGAAACAAAGGCAGTGCTCCCTAAGATTTTGTTTAGTGGTTTGAGTCAAAGCCTTCGGATGTGAAATGCCATGATTAATTGTAGGCAGTTGAGAGAACGGAGACAGCCATGCAAATGCAAAAGTCATTTCTAGAGTGACAGAGGCTGAGCAGACCCTTCTGTAGGGCGGAGAGCCCTGAGCACAGCAGCCAGGGTTGATGTTGGGCTGCTGATTTGGGGCACTGGTGCCACTAGAGTTCTGATTATCAGTGGCTTCATTTATTTATTTGCTTTTATTAGTTTTATAATATTAACATTCAAAGTAATGAGCAGTTGCTTGAGTACTTTGTGATGGTCATCCTTCTCCACGCCCCTCCCCGTCCCTCTACTCTCTCCTGCTGGCCCCTTTCCTCTCCCAGTTTCTCCTTCTCCTTTCACGCCTCTTCTGTTCTGTTGCCGTCATTTCACCCCCCCATGCTCCCCCTCTTCATGGTTCCCATTCTAGTTCTGTGACCTGTACCAGTATAAACATTTATATCTACACATGTGTGAAAGCTAAAATCTAGGATCCAGCCAGGTGATGGTGGTAGACACCTTTAATCCCGGCACTGGGAAGACAGAGGCAGGTGGATCTCTGTGAGTTTTAGGCCAACCTTGTTGACAGAATGAATTCTAGGACAGCCAAGGCTACACAGAGAAACCTAGGATCTACCCATGAGAAAGAATGTGCATTGTTTGTCTCACCGAGTCTTGCTTACTTTTGCTGAATACAGGGATCTCCAGTTCTGTCCACTTTCCTGCAGGTGCCGTGACTCAGTTTCTTTGTGGCTCACTAGAAAACTCTTCCAAAAGCACTTGTTTTGCCAGATGTGGTATTTAAAACTTCTGGGAGATACTTGTGTGGGAGTTAGGGGTGGTGGTGGAGGGAGAGGGAGAGATACATGTTGCTAGACACAAAAGCCCATGTAACTCGGTGACATTTAAGTTTTCCCAGTAGAAAAGATAAGCAGTTTCCATCTCCCCCAAGTGTCTTACTTAGTAAATGGCCACCCGAGCTCTATTGGCAAGTCCTGGAAAAAATCCAGGGTGGAAACAGCATTTAGTACAGCCAGTCTGGCAAACTCTCCCTAGCCCTTGTTGGTACAGGGTGTTGTGGACGATAGAAGCCAGTTGAGGGAGCAGTAGAGAACAAAATGACATGGGCAAAGCCCAATAGTGGCACTAATAGAGTCTGGCCTGGCTCCTGTGTGACTGTACCAGTGGGAAGCCAGATCCTGACCTTGGGAATAGGAACCTCTGTGTTGCTGAGTACAGAAGGGGGCGAGGGGCACAGCGGTGGCTGGGAGGCAGCCAAGGGTAACGGCAATAGTCTGTACTCTTTGGGGATTCTCTTGGACTCCCTCAACCAACAGCTCTAAGGAAGGGTTCCATGCTTGGCCCTGGGGGCTTTGTTAGATACTCCGAGGCTCTTGAGACAAGCAGAATCCCATCTGCAATTTCAGTGGGACACTTGCAAAGCTCTCCTTGTTCTGTTTGGTCCATCCTTTGGTAATGCACATTCCATATTAACCTTGTAGGTTAATTTCTTCACATCTAATAGATGGCAGCTCCCAATTACCTAGAGAGATTTTTAAAACATGAAGATCTGGCTCACAAGACATTGGCAGAGCCACAGCCCACGTGCATAAATTATGTCTGTTGCAAATGAACATGATAATCGAGATCTCACATTGAATTTGGGTCCCATGGAAAAATCTAGAAAGCACTTGACATGACTTTAGATTCCAACAGCCTTGACATCAAACTGTGGTATACTTTGCACATTGATGCTGTTTGCCTTCAGATGAGTGGAGAAGATAGTTTATTGAGTGTAGGGAAGATTCTTCCAGAAGCCCTGCAGAGCTCACCAGGAGCTTGTGGGTCCTTCTTCAGGACATGTGTGCCTGAGTTCAGAAGAGTGCACAGACACCTGTCTAGACAGTCAGACTGCTGTGCCAGAACATAGCCGCAAGTTCAGCCTGTTTCCTCTGAGTAGAGCAAAGGAGGGGGGGTGTCAAGTTCATGGTGTATTGTATCTGCCCATGGGTGACTGATGCATTTATCAAAATTGTTTTATTATTAATAAAAACTTAGGAGTCAGATAGTGAGATAATAACCTGATCAATCAAGAATGGAGCAGAGGAATGACCAGATGAACCTCTCTCTCCACCTTCCCAAATCAAAAAGATGTGTGAATCTTTCTAAGCCCCCTCCCTATTCTTTCCTGTACCTTTCTGTTGTATCATATCCTCCAAATTCTCTATGCTAATTTTGGCCATCTAGTCATGGCCTCTGCCTGCTGATTCAAGGTTGACTTTATTAACAGTTTCAGAGTGTCACAGTGCAATCAAATAAATGGCAACATTTTCCTCTCTTGTCTAAATAAAAAGGAAAGATTCTAAATCTAACAATGAAACTACGTACAATAATAACAACTATCAAGTAGGAGTTACATTTAAAATGTCCAGTCAATTTGTATTTGGCAAATTCAGAAAAATTACTCTATTAATGGTGTGAGACAAATGTCTCTATTCTGTCAATTATATTTTAAATAAACACCAGTAGCCAGGCAGGAAGTATAGGCGGGACAACCAGACAGGAAGTAGACATGTGGCTAACATAGATAAGAATAATGGGTTAATATAAGTTACAAGAGTTTATAAGAAAGCCGAGTGGTAGTGGTGCATGCCTTTAATCCCAGCACTTGGGAGGCAGAGGCAGGTGGATCTCTGTAAGTTCGAGACCAGCCTGGTCTACAAGAGCTAGTTTCAGGACAGGCTCCAAAGCCACAGAGAAACCCTGTCTCGAAAAACCAAAAAAAAAAAAAGTTTATAAGGAGCCTGAGCTAATAGGCCAATCAGTTTATGATTAATGTAGACCTCTGTGTGATTTTCTTTGGTACTTAACGATAGAGGGAAATGAGCAGGACAGAAAAACCTCAGCCAACAAATGGCGCCCAATGTGGGGCAGCTACATCCACATAAAGCCTGACAGAGCTTGGGAATAATTCTAGATACAAAAGAACAGAGTACAGCATGGCTTACTGATAGCAGCACTTTCTCAGGTCTGCTCTGCTTGCTAGAGGCAAGCGCTCTCATTTAAGAGAGGTTTCCTGACTCAGCTTTAGCTGCAAAGCCCTGCAGCTCTTTTAAGAGGTCCTGCCACAAAACACTTAAATGGTGTTGATGAAAAGCTGACTGCATGCTTTTTGGTGGTGGCAGGGACCTTGAAACGCCATAGAGTTGTGGCAATAAACATGCCTCTGGCCAGTACCTCAGCCATGAGGCTGAAATCTCAAAAAGCTAAGAAATGGGCTTGGAAATAGCCATCAAAGCCATGGCCTTAGTCCTACCCATATTGCTGAGCAAATTAAAGACTCACGTGGTCAAAAAAGAGAGAGAGATACAGTAAAAAAAATTCAAAGACAAAAAACCCTCTAAATGATTTACTATGTGTTTAAAAATGTATGTAGGCTTGGGGGAAAAAATTTAAAAAATAGAGTAGTTGGGTGTGGTGGCACACACCTTTAATCCCAGCACTTGGGAGGCAGAGGCAGATAGATCTCTGTAAATTCAAGGTGTGGTGGCATATGCCTTTAATCCCAGCATTTGGGAGGCAGAGGCAGGCAGATCTCTGTGAGTTCAAGGACAGCCTGGTCTACAGAGTAAATTCCAGGACAAAGATACACAGAAAAATTCTGTCTCAAAAAGCCAAAAATTAAAAATAAAAATGAAAAAATAGAGGTTAAAATAAAGCCACGTAAAGATAAAAAATACACAGAGAGTCTCGATACTGTATGTTATTATGTTCTTTTAAATTGTTTAAATGCTGAGGAAAGAGCAACAGTTGCTAAAAGATACTGTTTATAAATGCTGCCAGATTAATCCAAGATAGGTATTTTAAAAATACCTTGGCTTCAAAAGATATGTTACTTTGGAGAAGAGGTTTTGCATTTGTTTCCACAGGAAATGAGAGGGTGTGGATTCATTCTGAGTTAAGAAAAATCAGGTTTATTCAAGAAAGACCACCTGAAAAATCTCCGATAGGAGCAGATAGCCCAGGCGTCTGAGTTCTACATCCAGAACAGATTCAAGACTGCTGCCTGAGATGATCAATACTCACAGGATACTCCAGTCAGGACTTGATCATAATTCTGAATTTTCTTTAGGTCCCCATAAGATTATCAGTGCCCCCAACCAGCAGGAAGTAGCCTGGCATACTACACCCACATTCCCAAAAAATGGTCTGTGGATATTTTCCTTTGTTTAGAATGTTGGTTACAAGTTGTTATGGCTAATGGTTAGGAGAAAAGCTAAACAAAGGATATTAGATTCAGAGTTCTTGTTATTTAAAAAAAAAAGAGGGGGAAATGGTATGGGACAAATGTCTATATTCTGTCAATTATATTTTAAAGAAACGCTGATTGGTCAGTAGCCAGGCAGGAAGTATAGGCAGGCCAACTAGACAGGAAGTAGACATGGGTCAAGGAGAACAGGAGAATTCTGGAAAGAAGGAAGCCCATTCCTCCGCAGTCCTTGCCCCGACACAGAAGAAGGAAAATGTGACTGCCTCACTGAAAAAGGTACCATGTTGCATGAGGTGCGCGGGCTTGCTTTTGGTCCCTGTGGCCGCCTGGCTCCCGCCGCCCAGTGCCTGGCTAGCTTATACCCTAAATAATTACACAGAAACTGTATTCATTGAAATACTGCCTGGCCCATTAGCTCTAGCCTCTTATTGGCTAACTCTCGCATATTTGTTTAACCCATTTCTAATAATCTGTGTGTCACCACGAGTCATGGCTTACCGGGAAAGATTCAGCGTGTATGACCTGGGAGCTTCGTGGAAGGCAGCTCTCTCTGGCTCTGTCCCCTTCCCAGTATCCTGTTCTCTTTCCCTGTCTAAGTCCTGCCCTATCAAAAGGCCAAGGCAGGTTCTTTATTAACCAATAAAAGTAACCCAAATACAAAAGGAACCTCCTACACCAGTACTGAGCCATGTGGCTAACATAGATTAGAATAATGGGTTAATATAAATTATAAGAGTTAATAAGGCTGGGCAGTGGTGGCGCATGCCTTTAATCCCAGCACTGAAGGCACCTTAGGCAGAGACACAATTTCACAGTGTACAAAGATTATCCCACAACACTATAGTTTTGGAAGTTGCTTGCTCTGCACTTCCTGTTTACTCAGGTAATATTTTATACTTCTCAGGTCTCTGATGGGATTAAAGACTGGATATTTATACAGTTTTCTTTGTTACCAAATTCAGAAAAGAAACTTACAAAAGAGATATAAAGTTTATAAGGATGAGAGACATAAAAGCTTAAGGTGTTTATCTAAGTAAACGTTTCAAGGTCTAAAAAGATATTTTTACGATGGTAATGTAATAGAAGTTATGATAGAAAGTGGTTTAGGTAGAAAACTTTGGACTCATCAAGATAGGATAGTTAATATGTTGTCTGAGGTTTTCTGTCCTGCCCTGTTCCCACAATCATTAAGTTCCAAAGAAAATCACACAAAGGTCTACATTAATCATAAACTGATTGGCCCATTAGCTCAGGTTTCTTATTAACTCTTTTTTTTGTTGTTTGTTTGTTTTTTTTTTCGAGACAGGGTTTCTCTCTGTGGCTTTGGAGCCTGTCCTAGAACTAGCTCTTGTAGACCAGGCTGGGCTAGAACTCACAGAGATCCACTTGCCTCTGCCTCCCGAGTGCTGAAATTAAAGGCGTGCGCCACTACTATCCTGCTGAAACAGATTAAGGTTTAAGAGCTAGTTGGGAACAAGCCTAAGCTAAAGACTGAGCTTTCATAATTAATAAGTTTCCATGTCATTATTTGGGAGCTGGCACTTCCAACCAAAAGTCCCACAAGAAAGTGCAATTATATTATAGAAATGACAAAGACAGATGTCTGCCTGGACAGTCATCCAAGGTTACTCTGCAACATCGGGGCATCTGTCTTTGGCCTACATGCCCAGAATATCTGAATGATTTTTCTGTGAAGCAGAGATTTTAAAGGACTGTCCACCTTGTTTTGGCAAAGTTTGGCAGTTGCCTTCTTTTATATTCTGTTTGTCCAATTTGGACAACATATTGTCAGCAGTTGAGGCAAGGGCAGTTTCTTGCCCGGTGCCTAACTTTGTCACAAATGTAAGCAAACAAAGGTTCTTTGATGCCCATCGTCTTCTCTGAAGTAGATTGGTGCTGCTGCTAGGAGCAGACATATCTCACTGTCATGAAAAGCCTTATGTTATTAAAACAACTTAAATGCCATATTCTGTAGGTCTCCTAAATGTTTGGAGTCCACCTATCTATCTAAAACAGATCTCTGTTTGACCTTGAAAACATACCTAACATGACTGTAAGTTTGATTGTTATAGATGACTAGCTACTAACCTGCATTTCCTAATTATACTAAATAACTTGTAATAATAGCTTTCAAGGACTAGAACTTTACATTACATTTTTTAAGTGAGCTGCATAGGTATAATACCTTAAACAAGTAGAAACATGTATACCGTATTTTACAACAAACATAACCTTAAATTTGTATCAAAAATCCATATCAGTGTAAAGTATTTCAGATTAGTAGTTGCTTTTTAGTTTAACAGTAGATTCAATAATCTACCCTTTTATCCTATCATTCCTATATAACCCCCCTTTTTTATCTTTTCAGAAAGAGATCCCTGAATCTAACCTCCTTTGCTTAGTTTCCTCCTTGATCATGACCAGTAACAACGTGCAACCAACCCACCTAAATGACGATAAACATTCATAATCCACTGAATGACCAAGAACTGCCCACCCCACCTCTTGGAAATGTGGGCATCAAATTCTCAAAATTGCTTCCTGTTGTCTGGGGGCAACAACATCTTTAGGGGACCCTGAGAACATTGAGATAATGATCAGGTCCTGGGAGAGTGAGCTGTTGTCCAGTCTCAGTGTGATGGGAGAGTGCAGGACTTATCTGAAGTCCTGACTGGAGTAGTCTATGAGGCTGGACCATCTTAGCTAACTGCTTTGAAGTTACCCTGAGCAGTTTGTAGTCCAAAGCTGATCTTAGGATGTTGTTTGTCAGCTTAGTGGCATTACCACCATCCTGATGGAATTGTCATTGCAAAGTCCCATCATCATCTTTGAGACTTCAAAGGTCACTGCCAGGAATGGTCACAGTTCACTGCAAAAAAATTAAACATTTGAAAAGTCATATGCAGAAGATCTCTGAGAGGTTAAAGGACTGCAATCTGTTAAATACTCTGTGTTACACAAACTTAGCCTCTAGTTACCTGCTTCAGACGTAAGCTTGAAATTACATACAAGAAGATAGATGAAACTTATTTCTAGAATTAATTAGTACCCTAAATGGTCATTAATATTATGACAGACAGTAGATGAATGAATAGCTAGCTAGCTAGCTAGATAGATAGATAATCTCAAATTTTGAGACAATATTTATACCTTAAGAAAAATTTTAAAGAGTCAAAATAAAATGAAAGGATTATGAGATTAGAGATGATACAATAGTCCCATACCAGGTGGCTTTTCTGACATGGTGAAGGAGTACCTTCTGTTTGTGTGTTGCTTTCATTGGTTAATGAATAAAGAAACTGTATTGGCCTAGCTGATAGGGCAGAACTTAAGTAGGCAGAGAAGACAGAACTGAATTCTGGGAGGAAGACAGCAGAGTCAGAGAGACACCATGGATCCACAGCTGGAGGTAGATGTGCCGAAACTTTTATGGTAGGCCACGACCTCATGGTGATACACAGATTGATAGAAATGGGCTAAATTAATATGTAAGTGTTAGCCAATAAGAAGTTAGAGCTAATGGGCCAGGCAGTGTTTAAATTAATACAGTTTCTGTGTGGTTGTTTCAGGTGTAAGCTAGCCGGGTGGCCGGGACAAACAAGCAGCCTCTCCTTCCAACAATTCTGGATTTTTCATTAACAAACATACTTGGGTTTAGAGAAGGAGACAAATCAACTCCAAAGCCAGATTTAATTTTTAAGTGTATTGGGACCACAAAAAGACAATTTGGTACCTTTGAAAGATCAACAGCTGTTGTCCCCTGCTTATGTACAACCTGAGTGGTCAGTGACTGTTCTTGATAATACTTTAATTCTCTCAGTATTTCTCTCAGAAGCATTCTTTATTTTATGGTTGGTTTCTGAGATTGGAGGGCTGTTAATCTGTGTTTAACAAGGCACAGGAAGGAGTAAGGAGGGGCTTAGAAAGGCTGCAGGTGTTTTCAGTACGGAAGGTGGAGAGAGGATCTACTCGCTGTTCCTTCACTGCTTTGTTGATTCAAGGTTAACTCTGTTAAACGTCTCGGAGTGTCACAGTGCAATCAAATATCCCGAAACAAGTGATGCCCTTCCCAGACTGACATTAGGAATATCAGGTACAGCAAGCAAGCCAGAGAAGCAGGTCAACATAGTGGCACTTCACACTCAAAAAGTCCCAACCCACATTTGCCACTGAATTTAGCACTGCACTTAGGACTGAATTGGAGAAAACTGATGCAAGCTTGCTGTCTGTGATTCCGGTGTCCTGGAGAAGTGGCCACCCACAGAGTGCTCCCCATCTCAGCGTGTCATTCATCCCTTGGAAATCTGTGGCCTTAGCCCAGAAGTCTTGGTTGTACTGTTTATTTTCACACTATTCTGTGTATATTTTAGCTTCTTGATTTTCTTTCCTCTTTTTGAGCCTTTCTTTTGGATCAAGACTGGAACACAAGATGGGTTTTGTTCAGCTCAGCTGTGTGCATCTCCTATGAGCCAAGGATAGTTGGTATTTTATTGCTGTTGGTTCATTGTTGAGATTCAACCAACTCATGTATTGAGAGTATTTGTAGAAAAATTACACCTGCATTGAATGATCATGGGGTTTTTATTATGTTAACATTTCCCGAATAAAATAACATTACACCTGCTTACATTTCATTAAATTGTGAGTGATCTAGAAAATTTACTGAAAACGGGACGTGCGTTTTATTATGCAAATGCTGTGCAATTGTGTATGAGTTGAACATCCAATAATTTAGTGTTTGCAGGGTTCCTGAAACCAGTCTTCCCAGGACAGAAGGACAAATATAAACACTCTGTGTGTGTGTGTGTGTGTGTGTGTGTGTGTGTGTGTGTGTGTGTGTGTGTGCACATGTGAATATATGTGATATGTGTGCCTGTGGAGGTCAGAGGACAATCCTCGGTTATTATTCCTCAGACACCATCCACCCTTGTGTGTGTGTGTGTGTGTGTGTGTGTGTGTGTGTGTGTGTGTGTGTGTGTGTGTTAGGGTCTCTGGCCTGTGGTTTTAAATATCAACACACTGGGAGCTAGCTCATTTGGTAAAGTGATAAGCACTTGTTTTGTAAACACAAGTCCCTGAGTTGATCCTAGAACCCACTTTAAAAACTGGACATAGGGTGTATGCTGTCACCGGCAGTGCCGAGGTGTGGACCAGAGCATCCATGAGCTCTGATTAGGCTAAGGTGACCCAGGATCTCCCTGCCGTGGCCTCCCCAGTGCTGGGATTGTAAGTGCTCACTTTTTTTAAACAGATGAGTACTGGGGGTTAAACTCAAATTTTTGTGTTTATAAGACCAGTTCTTTACCAACCAGTTATCCCTTAGCCACCAGTAAACTGTATTTTTAACGGGCATATTTTCTTTTAAATTTTTATTATTATTTTAAATGATGTGTGTGTGTGTAGAAGTATGTGCAGGTGCCCACCGAGGCCAGAAGTGTCAGATTACTTTGAAGGTGGTTTCAGGATAGGGGGACTTTCTCTGTTTTTTTTCTCTTTTCATGGTCTGTATAATTAGAATCCTGAGTACAGTGATTGATGAACATGAGCAATGCATAGTTATTCCTTTATCTAAAAGCCTCTGATTTTAGCATAGAGTAAATCAATACAAATCTGAGCCAAGGATGGTATCTTTACAAGAAAGCAAGCTGGAAAAACCCAAGTCGTTGAAAACGACACGGAAACAGACCCTCTAATTCTTAAGTTTGTTTCTTGCTTGTGTTTCCTAAGGACTCTGGTTTTCCCAGTCCTGATCCGAGGAGGGAAACCCACACCCCTGAACTCCTTTGTTGTAGCAGTGCTGTTCTGCACCCTCAACGGCTACCTGCAGAGCAGGTACCTGAGCCAGTTTGCGGAGTATGCGGACTACTGGGTGGCACAACCCTGTTTCCTGACTGGTGAGTTCACAGAGCGCGGCCCTCCACTCAGGCCCAGAGGTTTCTATTAGAAAAGCTCAAACTAGAGAAGGAACCACATGCCTGTAATGTCCCCTCCTTGGGAGACTGTCTTTGCTCAAGCCAGGAGGGAAGGCCTGACCTAGGTACTTTGATCCCACTGGCACTGAAGCTCATCTGTAATACCCTGAACTTGGAAACAGGTGCAAGCTGCAGCCGGGTAAGGGTGCTTGATGATACATCGGCTGCTTCCAGCTCCGTTGTCTGTGCCCCAAAATCTGGCTATCAGGATAAGAGACGGGATTGCTTTTCTGTCTCTCTTTTTATTTTCTTTTTTCTTTTTTTTTGGGGGGGGGAAATGAGTTTCAAATGCTTATTTTTTAATTTATCTTTTGAGAATTTCATACATGAGTATTATATTTATAGCCTTTCCACTCCTCCCTCTTCCTCCTCCAGCTCCTCCAATTCCTTCTCCCAACATCTTCCTTTTCTGTAATTATTGTGACACACATGCACACACACACACACACAGAGGAAACCTACTGGACCCATTTAGTGTCACTCATGGGTCTGTGTGTAGGACTGACCACTTGGGGCCGGATAACCCATGCTGGAGGTGATCCCTGGGGAAAACTCGCTCTTCCTCTTTCAGCAGCCGTTGGTTGTCTGGAGCTCTTCATCCTATGACATTTCCCCCAACCACATTGGCGTGCCACCTACTATTGCCATTCATTCTGCAAGTCTTGTTTAGATGGCCATACTCTTGAGATTCCATGGGTGCACCTTCCGTGCCAGGACTGGAAGATACTATGTCACAGCTGATGTCCTGGTTCTCTGGCTCTTACAGTCTTTATGCCCCATCTTTTTTGATGTTTCCTGAACCTTAAATGCCGTGCTGTGTTTCAGATGTATCAGCTGCAGCTGGGCCTCCATAGTCAGTTATTCTCTGCATTTTGAGAGTTGTAGATCTCTGTAACGGCCTCTGTCTGCTGCAAAAAGAAGCATCTTTGATGAAGGATGAAAAGCTTTATTCATCAGGCTGAGCTGGTGACGCAGCGGAGGACAGCATGAGGGGGTGTGGTCCTAGAGAACTCACCACACTGGACTGCTGCACAGGCTGCGTGTCCCCAGCTAGTGCTGGGGCTCGGATGAGTCACTTCTGTGATAACACCCGTTCATTTGTGAGTGTGCTCACCGTCTGAAGCAGCTCATTGGACACATTGCCTCACCTCACCTTTGCAGCTGGTCTGCAACCTGAGCTGCCTGATAGTTGTTTGCAAACCTCTTTGACTTCTCCACCACTAAGTGGAAAGACATGAAAGTACAAGCAACATGCCCAGCAGGAAGCGCGCCAGATCGTCTCATTTATATGTGGCTATCATTCAGTGTTGCTTTGTGAGGAGACAGGAAGCTGTGTGTGTAGGGAGCTGTCCTTAAGCTGGTTACCACCAGGAGCAAAGCTCTAACAGAAAATTTCCCCTAGCAGTTGTTGTTGGAGGCTGCTAGTTAGTTCCCAGCTGCTCAGCCCCAAAATAATCACACAGAAACCATATTATTTGCAGTATTGTTTGGCCAATAGCTTAAGCGTATTTTTGACTAACTCTTATACCCTAAACTAACCCATCTCCGTTACCTCATTTCTATTAATCTGCATATCACCATGTGGCTGTGGCTTACGGGCAAGGTTCCCGCTCTTCTGTCCCAGAGGCGGCTACACAGCATCTCTCCGACTCCGCCTTCTTCCTCCCAGCATTCAGTTTAGTTTTCCCCGCCTAGCTCTATTCTATCCTATCACAGGCCAAGGCAGATTCTTTATTCATTAACCAATAAAAGCAACAAATATACAGAAGGACTTCCTACATCAAGCAGTAAAAAGTGGTTAGTTTGAAAGATTTGCCACCCCAAGCAACAATCAGAGGAAGATTCTCTGAAATACCGTGATGTATGTTTGGTAGAAGGATATCACTGTGGAAATGCACAGCCTGTCACAGACTGCCAGTGCACTCAAGGAGGCTGAGGCAAAGGGAAAGCTTTAAGAGCAAAGTGAAGGAAAGTGTGCCAGGCATTTACAAAGATAACAAAGGTGGTATCTAGTCAGCGCTAACTATTTCTGAGGCAGCCCCCTATGGACACATCCCCTAGAAGTTCCAGTGGCTCTGGCAGAGCCTGTGACCTCCTTCCTACATGTATACATGCATGCCTCTTCCCATTTTCTTGTTCCTACATGTATATGTGCATGTCTTCCCCACTGTCTTGTTCCTACATGTGTACATGCATGTCTTCCCAACTCTGTCGTTGCTACATGTATGCATTCATGCCTCTCCTAATCTCTTGTTCCTACATGTACGCATGCATGTCTTCCCAACTCTATTGTTCCTATATGTGTGCATGCATACCTCTCCCCACTCTCTTGTTCCTACGTGTATACATGCATGCCTCCCCTACTCTCTTGATCCTATGTGTATGCATGCATGTCTACCCTCCTTTCTTATTCCTACATGTATGCATGCTTGCCTCCCTTGCTCTCTTGTTCCTATATGTATGCATGCTTGCCTCCCCTGCTTTCTTGTTCCTGTATGTATACATGCATGCCTCCCTGCTCTCTTGTTCCTATGTGTATGCATGCATGTCTCCTCTGCTCTCTTGTTCCTATATGTATGCATGCTTGCCTCCCCTGCTTTCTTGTTCCTATATGTATGCATGCATGTGCTGCGCCCAGCGCTGCCTGGACTTGCTGAGACTGGCGGGGGGATGCCGGGATTGAGACACAGAGGCTTCTTTTCAGGTGGAAGAACAGCAAGCTGTTTTTTTTTTTTTCTTTTCTTTTCTTTTTTTTTTTCAGGTGGAAGAATAGCAACCTTTATTTTGCCCTGAGCTAAAAGCCTTTATACCTCTACTGCTTCTGTGGAAAACCACCAGCCAGAAAGAACACAAACATCCTTGTCGATTACAAACCATAAGGAAGTTCTGCTGTGGGTCGGGGGAGTGAGGGCAGCTAGATCACAACATGCATGCCTCCCCTGCTCTCTTGTTCCTATGTGTATGCATGCTTGCCTCCCCTACTCTCTTGTTCCTACGTGTATACATGCATGC
>PVIU01013606.1:0-55250 GCA_004026605.1 Ondatra zibethicus | reverse complement strand
TCATGTAGTCCAAGATGACCTCAAACTTCTGTTCTAGCCAAGGCTGGCCTTGAGCTCCTGATTGCCTGCCTCCTCCACCTTCTGAGAGATGGAATTTTACGTGAATGCTACCACTTTGGCCTTTATTCTTTCTTTTTCTTTCCCCCTCTCCCTTTCTGTCAGTCTGTCTTTAGTTTTTGAGATAGGACTTCTCTGTCTATTATCCAGGCTGGCCTCAAATCCGAGACTCAAGCTGCACTCCTGTCTTGGCTTCCAAAGCAATGGCTCTGTAGGTGACTACCACCACATCCAGCCAGGAAGGTCATTTGGGGGTGACTTTTAATTCAGAAGAGAAAGTCTCCTTTGTTTTCTGGGAGCTACTGTGCCCTTGCCACTTGCTCTCCAGGGACTAAAGATGAATGCCAGCTTCATGCCAGCGTCCTAGGGAAGATTAGAGTAGCCTGCAGAGGGCATCATGACACCACAGCCATGGAGAGACAACCCAGGAGGAAGATGGCACCATGAGCAAAGCCACCGTGTCTCCTCAGCCTTGAGGCCTTCTGAAGGCTGCCGTTAGCTTTCAGAGCGAGTCTGTAAGGGGTGGGTGGCCTTGCCAGTGACTCCAAACCCAGAGAGGATCATGGTCCTGTAGGCACACAGGGTTCTTCCTGAGTGCACATAGGAAGCCCAGTGTCCCACCCACTCTTGTAGAGCAGCAGATACCTCATCCCTCACCCCTCACCTTGGCAGTCACCTTATTCTGGCGGTCCTGCAAGTGACCTGAATGTCGCCTGGAGGCATGGGACACTGAGAGGTGACCGAGGGAGAGTCTGGACTTTACAATGGCCTATGTGGGATCCCCTGGTCATGGAGCCTTTCTGGAAGGTTTGTGAGGATGGTAGGTGGCCTGCAGAGGACTTAGCCCAGTGCCGGACATCAAGCAAATGTGTCACCATTCTTATCTTTGTAAAATGCCACAGTGTGATGCTAGGCTCTGTGGTATGTGTAAAGAACAATGAGCGGAGAGAGACGGGGTAGTCTCCATGGGGTAGGCTACACTGTGAAGACCAGCCAGGGAGGCCAGAATCCCCTGAGAGTATGGCCTGCGGAGTATCCGAGTGTTGTCTGTGTATGGTGAAACCTTCACCAGTGAGTTCGCCGAGACTGGGCTGGAGCCAGAGTGGACAGGAAGCTTTCTGGTTCGAGGAGTCTCTGGAGAGGAGGGTGACAGCATGGTGACCCATCACTTGGAGATGGCGGGGAAAGACAGCAGACACAGGAGCTCGAAGAAGGCAGATAAACTTCCTTCCTATTTTAATACTGTGGGGGTTTCTTTATTGAGGCTGGGTCTTGTGTAGCACGGGCTGCCCTTGAACTTGTCACATAGCTGAGGATGACCTTGACTTCCAAGTGCTGAGATTATACGTGTGGACCATCACACCTGGCTCCAGTTTTTGGTTTTGTTTTTCGTTTGTTTTGGGATCTTTTGTGCCTCAGCCTGACATTGAGCTCAGTGGATAGCCAAGGGTAACTTTGGATTTCTTATGCTCCCATTTCTACACCCTAAGGTGTTGGGATTACAGGCTTATCTTAATACTCCCAGTTCATGCTGTTTATGGGAATCGAACCTAGGGCTTTGTGTATGCCAGCAAACACTCTACCACTGAACTACCTCCCCAACTCAGAAAGTTGCCCTGCAATGTTCTCCTAGGGCTCAGTACAAGTGTGTCTGATGCCCTGAATGATTGCGCCACTTTAAACAGTGAGCCCACACTGAGCCCCCAAAGTTCCTCATTTCTCCCTTCTCCTGCAGCCCATGGCTGATCCTTGCCTTTCTGCTGAGTGAGTAAGGCCTGCTCAGTTCTTTCCCTGATTTCAGCCTTCTTGCTGAGTAAATCTGCTAGAAAATGCTTGGCTTTTTAAAATAGCTGCCTAGCCTCGGTGATTACAAGGATAAGACTCTGAGATGGTGCTTGAGTTAATGCCGAGGGCATGGAGGTGGTATAGTTCCCAAGTGCCATCTAAATCGCAATGTTTCCAAACTGTGGGTCCCAACCTACCAGTGGGTTATAAAACCAATTTAGTGGGTCAGGCAGTCAGACGCTTCTGCGATGTGAACTATGACAGATGATATCAGAGCATGGTGAGAGTCTTGGATGTCAGTTCTATTGTGCTGGGTCACAGTGCAAAACGCTCTCATTGCCGATCACGCTTTTAAAATGGCTTGCAAAATTCAGGGCTGGAGTCCTGGATGATAGGACAGACTGAGAAACTGAAATTGCTCAGATCAAATACAAAAGGGCAAAGAGGCCTGGTGGGAGCTATCTGGTAGCCAGTTGACCATTCAGGAGACTGCATGTACGGCTCTTGTCTGGAGCTGTGAAGCTTGCATTATTATTTTATTAGCTCGTGATTGCATTTCCAGAGGTGGAGCCTAATCCCAAGACAGCAAACATCGCCTTTACCCAATGCCCAGTTGGTTACCCGGAAGGAGAATGAAAATTGATTTCAAACTCTTTCCATCCAACCAAATATTGTGATGAATGTCTTCTGTAATAGTCTGGGCACTGTAAGACGGGTGAAGAAAATTCCTTAAAGAAATTCAACCAGCTATGTTGGGTAAGTAAAGAAGCAGGGAGCAGCTGGGGAGGTGGCGAGTTCATGTGTGCATGTGCATATGTGTTTTGTATTTATTTTTCCAGTGCTGGGGGGGGGCAGAGGCGGGTTCCAGTGTTGCTGGCCAAGCAGCCTAGCTTACTTGGTCAATTCTAGTGAGAGACCCTGTCTCAGAAAACAAGGTGGATGGTGCTGGAGGAATGAAACCCAAAGTGGCCCCCTGGCTTCCACATGCACACATGCACACATCGCTCATATACGTATGTGCACCTGCATACACATGAACGTACACATACAAAAAGAAAAGAAGGGAGGAGGAGGGGGAGAGTTGAGGAGGAAAAAGTACTTTTATTTACACCCTTTATTTTGTAAAGTTCCCTGGTTTCTGAAATCCCAGATAAACCTTGGCGGGTGGCCCCAGGCTCCTTTGCTTGCTGGGCTTGCACTGGGTGTTCTCTCCATCTGAAAGTGGAGCACCGCAGATGGCTCCTGAGGTTGTTAATGGGTCTGTGAGGGGGACATGTACCTGTCAGCATCGGCTTCCCAGGAGTCTGGCATGCTCCCCAGTAGGGGGAGGGGCCTCACACTCTGCTCCCTGCTGTCTCTGTTGTCCTCTGCCTTCTAGGCTGGTGATCATTTATTTCAGATTTCTAAGGGCCCAAACTGAAGAGGAGCTCCTCACATCTAGACTGGTGCAGCCCTCGATGTAATGAATTGTCTGCCCTCTGAATCCCTACTGCAGGCCTCCTTTATTTATTTATTTTTAACTTCCTCCAAAGTAGTTCGTTGTCTTAATTATGTTAATGGGAGGAAAGGCCGTCCTTATTGATGGCTCGATAAATCTGCAGCTGCCATGCCAGACCACTTGGATGCCATCAGTCTAAACAGCCGGGCCATCACTCATTCTCGGTCGGAGGGAGACAACCCTATTAATGCTCAGCACTTCTTGGCTCTGTATCTCTGGTGTCCACTGCCCAAGAAGCAGTTGATGGACTGACTTATTTATAAATGCACCCAGAAAAGGAGGAGGAGCCCCCCAGGAGGCTGTCTAAAAGAAGGAAACAAGAGTTGGCCAGAGATTTGTTGAAGTGAAAAGGTGGTTGTCTTGGCTGGAATGTTCTGGAACAGGCTTTAAGCCCTGGTGGCGGTCTTCTCAAACCCCGGTGGTACTCCAACAAAGGGTGAGAGAGGAGACAGTGTTTCTAGCTCCAGCCTTTGTTAAAGTTCCAGTCCCCAGCTCTGCCAAAGCCAGGGTGGTAACATTTGAAAGTACGGGATGCAGACCTGGCAGGTTGGGCTTGGTGATGGTGGTGAAGCCTAATCCCAAGTATGATGGTTGATACCTGTCAACATGACAGGCTCTTGCGTCACCATGGAAGCCAGCCTCTAGGGATGTCTGTGAAGGGGTACTTGGATTGGGGTACTTGAGATGAGAAGATGTGCCTTAAATGTGGGTAGCACTGTTCTCTGACTGGGGTCCCTGACTGCACTGAAGGGAGAAAGTGAGAGGGGAATGGGCATTCCTTTGTGGCTCTTGGGGTTCTGACTGTTGAATCTGAAGTCAAACAAAAGCCAGCCATCGTTAGAGGGGAAATACTGTGGCTGGTTCCCTCACCGCAGAAGTGGAATCGCTTGCCCAGTGTAGAGAAGTTCTAAGCCGTCGGAATCGCCTGCCTATTGTGGAGAAGTCCTAAGCCATCCTGTGGAGGGAGAGGATGGAGCCGAGTCAGAAAGTCCCCAAGTGAAGTTAGACCTGGAGCCCTCAGGCTGACTCTACACTTAATTCTGTGGCTGCCTGTGTCCTCGAGAAAGAGACAGGAGGGGGCCAGTCTCTGTGAGACAGGCCTGGCCACTTCCCTTTTCAAGGCTTGCCTCCTTGGGGGGTCCAGCTGCTAAAACCTACAACTTGAATGGCCAGTTGGGAAGGCTCAGAAAGGAGGTTTCCTCATTGCTGTGGGCCACACCTGATGAGACAGAACTCAGGAAGTTTGGGCTCACAGTTTAAAGGGATACAGTGTGTCTGTCACAGTGGGGAAGGCATGCCAGCAGCTGGCTGCATTGCATCGGTGGTCAGGAAGCTGAGAGACACGAATGCTGGGCCTCAGTGCGATTCTCTTCACTCTAGGACATGCACTGGTGGAGAGGCCCCACTTAAAAAGTGGGGTGGATCTTCCCTCTTCTGCTAAATGTTTTCGGAAACTCCCTCAAAGATATCCCTGGAAGCGTGTATCCTGAACAATTCTTAACCAATTCAAATTGATGATGAAGATTAGCCATTCCAGAGCCCCCAAGTGATTCAGGGGAGGGGGAAAAAAGGATGGGAGGGTTGGGAACATTTTCTTGGTGGTCTGACTTGCTTTTTCAGTAGGAAAGTGTCACAGCCTGGTCCCGTAGAGCTCAACAGAGATCTTCTGATTCTGCAGACAGACACACAGACAGTGAGGAAGGTGCTGTACCAAGGCTGTGTGTGTAGAGTTCACACCTGGCCCAGGAGAGCCCTGGACAGCTGGATTCTCAGTTTAGCTGAATTATGGCTGCAAGAAAATTAGGAAATCTGCCTTGATTCCCAGAGTTGTCATTTGATGACTGTTTTCCCTTCCTGCTTTTGATTGAGTTTCCTCAAATGCAAATCAGCTCTTGATCATCTAGAGACAAGTTAACATTCTGAGGCTTTGAATGGATTTACTTGGATTGTGTTCTGTGCTTGATTTTATATCTTGCTGCTTCTTTTTACATGCCTTTTAATGACAGATAAATAATATTAAGAGCTGTCTGCTAAACCATGCCTCCCCCGTGGGGTTGGCTTTCTCTGCTTTTCGCTGAAACCACTATGCTTTGAAGACACAGCGGCATGCTTTCTTTCTTCCAGACACATTGGTCTGCTTTCTCTCTTCCGGACACACTGGCCTGCTTTCTCTCTTCCGGACACAGCGGCCTGCTTTCTGTCTTCCGGTCATCTTTTCTTTTGTATCCAGATCACTTGCAAGAATTTTTAGAAAGCCCAGCCTGGTTGGGCTGAATGAACAGCTCATCCAGAGTTAAGTTTCCAGCACCCGAGTGGCTCACAGCTGCTTAAAATGCCCATTCTAGGGGACCTGAGATGCCCTCTGCTGGCTCCCTCAGGTACCTGCACTCTTATGTGCACATAGATATAGTTGACCACCTTGGTGTGCCAGTTTGTTGTTGGAAGGCCACTTATTGTTCCCGGCTGCCCAGACTCGAAATAGCCACTCAGAAACTATATTATTTAAAACCCTGCTTGGTCAATCACTTAAGTGTATTGTTAGCTAACTCTTATATCTTTGGTTAACCCATTTTTATTATTTTATATTTTACCATGAGGTTCATGGCCTACCAGCAAGGTTCCAGCTGGTGACTTGCATCTTTTTTTCTCTGGCGGCTCTATGGCATCTTTCTGACTCCACTACTCTCTCTCTCTCTCTCTCTCTCTCTCTCTCTCTCTATATATATATATATATATATATATATATATATCTTTTAGCCTGACTATATTTTGTTAAGCCATTGGTCAAAAGCAGCTTCTTTATTAACCGATAAAAGCAACACATATACAAAAGGACTTCCCACACCACATGATAAACAGAAAAGCGATGGAGCCATAGCTACAGATCTGTAAGCTGGGGTGATAGTCAAGATTGGTTAACGTATAGCCTGGCAGGTTGCCAGCTCTGAAACCCCATGAATCCATGTGGAAAGGAGCTAAACAAGGCTGGCTGGCAGTGGGGTGGGGGAGTCAGATGAGTCAGAGACAGAGACAGGTGGCAGGGGCATGACTCCAAACTATTGTCTGTAGCAACCTAAGGAGAAGTTCCTTATTCTCTTAAGGGACCTCAAATCAGATGAAGCCAGATTTGTGACTTCCTCACAGAAAGGAATTTCGGGATGAGCCATCACGGAGCAGATTTAGAGTTTATTAAAAGAGATTTTAATATGGATTTTAGGCCCTGGGGTTAAAAGAAAGTGATGCTCTTGGAGAGAGAGTAAACCATGACCAAGATAGTGGGTGCGGGCTTTTCAAAGAAGAGCCACATCGTCACCTACAGAATAGTCACATAAACATTACTACGTTTATTGATTTTGCTGGGCAAGGAAGCAGTGTGCCCTTCATGTATAAAATCAAGGAACTACTTTTGGGAGTTGGCTTTCATCTCCTACAACGTGGGTCCCAGGGACTGAACCCAGGTCAGCAGGTTTGGCCGCAAATACCTTGGCCCACTAACCCATCTCGCTGGCCCAACTTTGGTTATTGTTACTTTTTTTTGAAGTTATTTTTTTTCCAAATGGTTGCAAAGAATTTAATGAGTGTGGGGGTCGGGTGGGAGAGGGTTGAGGTGAACCCGGCAGGATTACACCTAACAAACAAGGTGAAAGTGGAGATCTCAGGGATGCAGGAAGTTATGAGGCCCTCACTATAAATAAAGTTAATAATTGTGTTCATGAGATTCCCAGAAAATATTTCGGTGTGGAGTGAGGCCCTATGCTTGGCCATATATTGGGGCCTTTGGCTTGACTTCCCGCCTGACAGCCTGCTCAGCAACCTGGCCTGCGGGGGGGGGGCAGGGGGACGAGGGGAAGGGGGGCAGGGAACTGAGCTTCTGAAGTCTGAATTCTCAGCCACCAAGAGGCTTCAACCAGACTCTGTGGTGAGCACTCCTTCCCTCCTGTGTCTCCATACTTTCACCTGTTCTCTCTCCTGCCTTGAGGCGCCAGGGGTAGAGAATGCTTTGCAGCTAAGTGAGTAGGCCCTGAAGCCTGAGACTCCAGGGCCACAGGAGGTGACAAGCTCAGGTGACCTCTGTTTGCTTGAGATGACCTGGTTAATGGGTTGTACAGGCCTAGAGTGACCCTTTGAGCTTCCTTTGAACCAACTTGGTATCCCTTTGTCTGTCCCACTGTGCCTCCCCTTTAGTCACAGGTGGGTAACAGACAGAGGGACTGCCCCAGCCATCTCTTTTCAGACGATGCTGTGAGTTCAGCCCCTCTTACTTCCTGTGCCATATCCTGCTTTCCCAAGGCCCTGCCCTGTGGAGCAGTTCCGTAGATGCAGTGAGGACATTCTTCTTCCCCAGAGTGGCTCTGTGGCACTTGCTAGCAGATGGACCGCCTCTCTGGGCCCCCTGCTCGGATTGTGTTGGGTTCACTTGCTGCTCTAATACTGTGCCCATTTAGACTCTCTTGGTGGCGAGACCCTGTCTGCCTGGCCTCCCGGACTGACAGGACACAGTGGCCCTTTTTCTGGAAGCACAGAGAGTGTCCTGTAGCTGATGTGGGGAGGACAAATAAGAAAAGCCTTTCCAGGCTAAAAAGATGGGTTAGCGAGTCAAAGTACTGGAACCAAACCCAACGACATGAGTTTGACCCTCAGGTCTCACATGGTGGAAGGAGAGAATTAACTCTGGCAAGTTGCCCTCTGGCCACCACGTGTGCATCGTAAGAGGTGTACCTCCCATAATAAATAAATAAAATGTAATAATTTTAAGAAAGCCTTTCTAGGCTGTTCTCCCTTAGGTGACAGGGATGGAATGGGGGACGCGTGTTAGTGGAGACATAAGGAGTTCACAAAGATGTGCATTAGAAGAGCCTTCACAGGGAAGAGAGAAAGATGAAAGGAGAGGATGAGTATGTGTTCTTCTATTAACTCAGGTGAGCAAAGAAGAAAATCACCCAGAACAGTCCTATGCATGGAGGAGTGACCACTGTTACTCCTAACCCCCCTGAACTGTCACTGATGCACCAGTCAAGAGCCTTACTCCTGGCCTGGGCCTCTGGGGCTGACCCTGCAGTGGCTGCAGCCCCTCCTCGGACCAGGCAATCACTTTGTCGACTTTGTGTCCTTGATGCAGGTGGTGCTCCCCACGTTCATTCTGGAGAAGCGGTCCTTGCTGGAGATGTACGCAGACTTCATGGCGCACCCCGACTTGCTGCTGGCCATCACTGCTGGGGCGACGCCGGAGGAGAGAGTCATTAGCTTTGTGGAGTATTATCTTACGGCCTTCCACGAGGGCCGCAAAGGCACCCTGGCCAAGAAGCCCTACAACCCCATTATCGGCGAGACCTTTCACTGTTCCTGGGAGGTCCCCAAGGACAGAGTCAAGTCGAAGAGGACTTCTCCCCATTCTCCCGTTAGTTGTCACGAGCATCCGCTGGCCGACGACCCTGGTAAAAGCTATAAGCTCAGGTTTGTGGCTGAGCAGGTGTCCCATCATCCACCTGTCTCCTGCTTCTACTGTGAGTGCAAGGAGAAGAGACTATGTGTCAACACTCACGTATGGACCAAAAGCAAGTTCATGGGCATGTCCGTGGGGGTCTCCATGGTAGGCGAAGGTAAGCCACCATCATTAATTGGAGTCTTATCCGGTGCCCTTTGCGTTTGAGATGAGCAATGGATGCTTTGTGCATATGTTTTATTTGTAAAGGGGGTGGGAGGGTGGGAAAGAGGGATGGATGTCGGACCAGCGTGGCTGATTTCCCAGTGTCCTAAGTGTTGGATGGAAGGGATGGGTCACAGCTTCTGTATCATCACACACAGTGCAGATACACACACCTCCTTCCAGAACTTTCTTCTTTAGATGGCCGTGGATGGCCCTGAGTGTGTGACCACACATGAGTGTGTGCCCCAAATGTGTTCGCTCTTGCCAGTGGTCTGCCTTCCAGACCATGAGGATAACGGTCGCCTACCGTAAGCTCCCCAGAGGGGTCCCTTCAGGCAAGTCTTTGGCCTGTGCTGGGGTCTCAGAGTGAGAATGCATTGATCACTCACTGGTGGATGGACAGTGCCTTCTTATCTCTGGGAAGATCTGTGAACGGTTTGTTCATTGTGGGAAGAAATCCGGCAAGGCCTGTTAAGTTATGGTGTCTATATTAGTGCTTATTTAACTCCTTTTGAGTCAGAGATCCATCTGAGACGCCACAATTCTCATCCTTGAAAATAAGCAAAACTACAAAAACCAGTGTTACTTTCAGTCTCTTGGTTTCTTAAGAGTCCTTCTCAGACCCCATCACTGAAGGATACTTTCACTGTGTGCATTTAAGTTTTTAAAAATTGTATGTATAAATATACGGGTGTTTATATATATATATATATATACCTATCTGTTTATCTATATATAGTTAAAAAGAGTGTAAGGGAGAGAAGAGGGAGAGGGAGAAGAACGGAGGGAGATCTAACAACTTACAGGAAGTGGCTTCCTCTTTCCACCATGTGGGTTCTGGGGAATTCAGTTCAGGTCTTCAGCTTTAGCAGCAGGCACCTTTACCTGCTGAGCCATCCCACCAGCTCTACTGTGCCGTTTTTGAGCACTTATAGGTGCTAGGCTCTGCCCTAGGATCTAGGGACATTTGAATAAATAGCTGAGAAGAGACCTGCATGCCCCCTCTAGTCTTTCTGTGTAATAAATAAGGGGGGGAGTCAGCTGAGTTCTGTGTTGAAGTACTGTGGAGGAAAAGACAGGGAAGGCCCAGGAGGAGGCTGGGTGAGCTGTTAGTGGGTAGGACATGCTGGGAATGTGGCATTGTGAATGGCAGGTGGCGTGTGGGCCAGAGACCGGGCCTGCTCCATGCCACCAGCAAAAGCCGCCTGAGGAGCTCGTTCACAGGCCTCTACACAGGTGAAACCAGCATTCTTGGCTGCTTTGAGGAAAATGATTTGAGATCCAGCAAGTTATTAACAGGCTTGGAGTTTAGGAAGACATTTAAAACAGATGTAAGGGGCTGGAGAGGTGGCTTGGCAGTTAAGAGCACTGGCTGCTCTTCCAAAGGTCCTGAGTTCAATTCCCAGCAACCACATGGTGGCTCACAACCATCTGTAATAAGATCTGGTGCCCTTCCCTGGCCGGCAGGCAGACATGCAGACAGAACACTGGACACATAATAAATGAACATAGATGTAAGCATGTGGGGAAAGGAGAGGATAGAAAAAGAGGAGCTGCACCCACCAGAGGTGTTGGCTCTCAGCTGACTTGACCTTAGCAACAGCCATGTATGTGTGCATGACTTGTGTCTTCTTTAGTTACATCACAAAAGGTCACTAAAAACCATGCCCTTCCCTTTTCTGGTAACTGAGTTCTTGGGGTGGTACCCGGAGCGCCTTGAGGAGCTGTCTTAGCCACTGTTCTATTGCTGTGAAGAGACACCATAACCAAGGCAGCTTATACAAGCAAGCATTTAATTATGGGTCTGTCTTACAGTTTTAGAGGTGAGTCTATGGCGAGCATGGTGGGAGCACAGCACAGGCCGACAGGAGTGGTGCTGGAGCAGTAGTGAGGGTTTACATCTGATCTGAAAGAGGAAGGCAGGCAGAGAGAGCTAGATCTGGTATTTGAAACCTCAAAGCCAAGCCCCCAGAGATACACCTCTTCCAACAAGGCCACACCTCTGGATCCTTCCTAAACTAGGAAGGATCAAGGCCAGCCTGGCGCACACAGTCTGAGAACCAGACTAGTCAACAGTACAAAGGCAAATCCTCTCTCAGAAAGCATAGCCCCCTTGCAAGAATTAAATGACAAAGAAAACCCACCTCGGTGACCCTTGCTCTCACACCCATAGGCACACCCTCTTAGCCCTTCTCACCTCAAAACACAACCGTTGTGGTTTAGACCTTAATGGTCCCCTAAAGACTCATGGCTGAGGACCTGAGTTCAATCCCTAGGATCCACATGGTGAACAGAGAGAAATGATTCCCAACAGGTTGTCACTGGACTTTCAGATGGTCCCTAGTGGCCTTGGTCCCTGGCCCACTAACTAAGGACCAAACATTCAAACATATGAACCAGTGGGGGCCATTCCCATTTAAACCTCCACAAGAGGTTTACAATCTAATAAGGTAAAACCATGGGTCCCTGAAGGCTGCACAAGTCTGTTAGGGTGTGTCTTTTACTCTACAAGAAGTTGATAGTGTTGTGAGAGCCTTGAAAATTGTAGGTTAGTTAAGTATGGTGGCACATTCCTTTAGTTCCAGCGCTCGGGAGGCAGAGTCAGATGGGGCTCTGAGTTTGAGACCAGCTTGGTCTACAAAGTGAATTCCAGAACTGTCAGGGCTACGATGATGTGGGATATCCTTCTGTATATCTGTTGCTTTTATTGATTGATGAATAAAGCTGTTTCAGACAATGACTTAACAGAGTAAAGCCAGGCATGAAATCAGAACAGAGATAGAGAGTATGCAGAGTTAGGGAGATGCCATGTAGCTGCTGGAGGAGAAAGATGCTGCCTGAATCTTCCCGGTAGGTCACAGCCTCATGGTTGATATACAGATTAATAGAAATGAGTTAATTTAAGATGTAAGAGCTAGCTAGGAATATGCCTAAGGTATTGGCCAAATGGTGTTGTAATTAATAGTTTCTGTGTGGTTATTTGGGTCTGGGCAGCCAGGAAATGAATGAGCAGTCTCTGTTTACACTATATAGAGAAACCGTGTCTCGAGGGAAATCAAAAGTTGTAGGTTTACATCTGGGAAAGAAATAAGGCCATTTATGGATAGGTCTTCAGCATGGCTTATTGCTATTTAACTTTTTAAACTTTATAATTACATGTAATTAATTCTGTGTATGTGTGAAATGCACATATGAAGGTCACATGACTGATAACTATTGGTGTGGTGGGCGCACCATTGGTTGAGTGTGGTGCTCCTGTGGAGAGCTGTGTGCTCTGCCAGGGGAATCCCTGGCCAAGGTAAATTTAGGTCATTTAAAGTCCTCAAGGCCAAGAAGCTTGCTCTATGAACCCTGGTTCCTGTTGTCCTCCCACAGGGAGAGGCCCAGAGGCTTTGGTAGAACCAGAGAGACTCCACAGAAGGACATCTGTCTTAGTTAGGGTTTCTATGGCTGGGATAGCACCATGACCCGAAAGCAGGTTGGGGAGGAAAGGGTTTGTCAGGCTCACACTTCAGCGTTGCTGCTCATCACTGAAGGACGTCAGGACAGGAACTCACACAGGGCAGGATCCCAGAGGCCATGGAAGGGAGCTCCTTAATGGCTTGCTTAGCCCATCTTCTTACGGAACACAGGAACATCAGCCCAGGGATGGCATCACCCACCATGGGCCGGGCCCTCCCCCACTGATCTCTAAATGAGAAAACGCCTTACAGCTGGATCTCAAAGAGGCAGTTCCTCAGCTGAGGCTCCTTCCTCTGATGACTCTAGCTTATGTCAAGTTGACACACAAAACCACCCATTTCAGTATCCATGGGAGGAGTAGGTAGCTGTGGCAGGCCATGCTGGGCAACCCTACAAAGATAAAATATGACCACTCGTGTCTGGGCCTGGAGGTCACTGGTGACCTGGATGGCCTTTGTCTGAGGTGCTGTCTGAGTGCAGACCCAAGGGAAACCCCTTCCAGCAGGATCTGGGGGGAGAGAGGGAATACAGCCATACAGCCGGTGATATTTGTGGGCTGTGTGAGGTAGCAGTCTGTGAGATCTCCCATGCTGGAGACCTCTTGAGTTTACAAGCTTCTGTTCCCGATGGGTAATCAGAACCTGAGACACTTCCAGAAAGTTCCCAAGCTCACAGATTCGGGACCATGTGAGGGGGTGACTAAGCAACAAAAGAGGGGTGCCTGGCCCAGGTACCTTCAAGACTTTCCAAGGGCACAGCCAGGGCTGCTGAGGCCCAGAGATGTGAGGTCAGGCACCTTTTCTTGAGCACAGCCTGCTCCTCAGATGCAGGCCGGGGACCCTAGGAAGCACTGCTGGGTCAAAGCCACAGGGCGGATCCCATAGTGTTGTGGCTGAATGGAAAGCTCAGAGACAGGCTGGGTAGGGCCGAGGGAGGTCTAAGTTTGCAGTACTGTGTCCTTGGGTCTTTAGTTAGAAGCAGGAGCAATTCAATCTTTCTTCATTGAAGAGTAAAATTTGGGACCAGCAAGATGACTCAGTAGGTAGAGGCACTCAGTAGCCTGAACCCTGAGTTTAAGCCCCAGGACCCACATGGTGGAAGGAGACAACGTACTCCCATTAGTTAATTTTCTGGTTGCCACATGCATACCACAAATCCCATCCACCCGCCCAGCCCCATACACATGCCCACACACGATATAGAAATAAAATTAGAAAAAAAATGGTATTTGGGTTATTCTATTTGATTTTATTACTTATTCTAAATTCCCTACAGATAGTTCCTTAGCTGTTTTATTTAAAACAGAGGCTCTTTCTACAGTCCTGTAATTCATTACTTAGCGCAGGCTGGCCCTGAACTTGCAGTGATCCTCCTGCCTCTGGCCCCCAAGTGCCCAGCATAATCAACTCTTTGTAGATGAAATACAGGTGTCCTTTCTTTTTTTTGTTTGTTTTGCTTTTTGGTTTTTCGAGACAGGGTTTCTCTGTGTAACAGCCCTGGCTATCCTGGAACTCATTCTGTAGACCAGGCTGGCCTTGAACTCACAGAGATCCACCTGCCTCTACCTCCAGAGTTCTGGGATTAAAGGCATGTGCCACCACTGCCTGGCTGTACAGGTATTTTCTAGAGAAGCTCCCAACCCTAGGTTGCTGCTTGTTTACCTCCTTATTGATAATGCGCACTAGAAAGACTTTCTTCTCTGTTCAATCATCCATTCACCTGACAGGTGACTGACACAGCCCTTGGTGTGGGCTCCAGCAAGCAGGTGAATATCCAGATGTCCTGGTTAAGGACAGGCAGGTTTAGCTCTGAATTAGTACCACAGCAGACACCAAGGCTGTGGGAGATGTGCTGCCCACCCGGAGGGGGTTATCGTCTAGTTTCCTTTACCGTCGCTGTAGTAAAACACAAAAGCGACTTAAGGGAGAACGTTTGTCTGGCTCACAGTTGCAGGTGACAGTCCATCATGGCAGGGAAGTCGTAGCGGGAACTTGAGAGAGCTGGGCACACTGTGTCCCCATCAGGAAGACAGCAGGAGATGCACGCTGGTGCTCACCTCACTTTCTTCTTCTCATTCGGTTCAGGACTCCCTCCCGTGGCACGGCACTGTTCACATTCCCACTTCAATGAACCCAATTAAACCTCCTCCCAGGCGCACCCACAGGCCAGTCGGCCTGTCTAGACAACTTCTCCCGGAGATTCCCTTCTAAGTGCCCTACATGGGGCCATGTCTACACTGAAAAAGAACCCTCAAAACCAGCGAGTGGCCATTAAACCTGCAGTGTGTATGGAGGCCAGGAAGTGACTGGAAGCTTCTCCCAGAGGCCCAGGAACCTCCTCCCTGTCAGAACTCCTCTCTGGGGGTGTGACTGGAGCTTGAGGAATCTAGGAAATTATAACGGAGACTGACAGGACCATGCTGGTGGCATTTTTTCCTTTTTCTTTGAGACGGGATCTGCTTTCACTGTATCACCCAGGTCGGCCTTGTATTCTTGGTCCTCCTGCCTCAGCCTCTGGATGACAGGTGTGAGCCACCACACCCTGTGATTTCTCTTTCAACCTTCCAGCTCTTGCCTTTTGTCTTCTCAAGCTGCCCAGTTTGGGAAAGTCTTACACAAAAGTGGCTTTGAGACAGATGTTCAGGCTCGATCCTTCTGCAAGGCTCTGGTCAGAAGCCACGACAGTATGAGTGTCGTGTCTAATCCCCCTACTCAGTGTGTGGATGGGATGATGGGGATCGGGCCACTGGGGAGGGGTGTCTCTCTGAGGCACAAGAAGGAATGTCAATGTCATAGTTAGAACACAAGAGCCTGAGTTTCTCTTTTGGGACAGTAGTCAGTTGAATCAAGTGCTCTAGTGAGCTGGAGAAGCTGGCAGGAAAAACCAGTCTGTTCTGATACTGTAGGTTTTGGGTCGGATGGAAGAAGGCGGCTTTTGTGTGCATTGAGTGTCCTCGGTTGTATTCTTGGCCAGAGGTGGGATTAAGACAGCTACGGCATCAGCCTTCCTGTCGTGCTCAGGTGGCTGTGAACCCACAGAGCTAGGCTCACCTGTTTCCACTCCCTTGGACCCTGTGGGTTAGCCTCCCTCCAAGCTTGGTGGTCGAGGCTGATATGGCTCCGTGGGTTCATAGAAGCAGGCACTTGGTCCATGAGCAGGAGTTGGAACCCTCGTGGCTTTAGCTGAGAGCCTATAGTGCTTTGTGTGCACTGTGGCTCCTGGAACCGCAGGGTACCCTGGATGAGAGCTGGCTTCATTCTCTCCTCACTGTACTCCAGACCTCTGGGCCCACCCACCCCGCCCCCATGCGCATTCTCCCTTCTCCTTCATCTGCTCCGCTCCTCGACTTTTCTCCCCTCTAGATCTTTATTTCAAGAAATAAGGACTGGCAGTGCCCCTTAGACCCTGTCTCCAGCATCAGTTGCCCCTGCTTGCATTGAAACCATGATCCTCACTGTCCTGTAGGATGTTGCGGGGCCTTGAGGGGCACCATATAAAGTTCTCAGGAGACTGGTGACCAGTGAACACTCAGTCCTCATGGGGACCATTGGCCACGGTCTTTATTCTTGCTGGCTGGGGAACCATGAGCCTTGGGAGAGAACATCTCAAGCCACTCTTGGTCATGTATATCCAGTTAATGGGCAGAGCTGTCGTCTGTGTAGGCTCATGGTACTCTTGATGGTGGGTGCCCTTGTCTCGGTACTGAAGGGGAGCAGGGAGCTATATGCAGGGCGAGGTGCTTGTTCACGGGAACTCGCACTCCAGCAGCCCTGGGACGAGACTGGAGCCTTTCCCTTTGTGACTCTGCTCAGCCACCACACCTCTGCGCACCATCCTCACACAGGCGCTTTCCTTGATCTTCTCACCGAGGGGATTACATATGTGGGTCTGGGCACCCGTTTCATCTTATACCTAGCCCTTTCCTTGGGGTGCCTTCCTTTTCTAGGTTAACTTGTCCTGGCAGGGTCTTCCTTGGCACTGGCCACCTCTCGTCTACTTCCTTGATCACAGCCACGATGGTGTCTTTGCTCCATGATTACTGTTAACTCCGATGACAGAGCAGGTCTACCTGGCTTGTGGTGTTTTCTAGAGCTCTGCATGTTCAGATAGCAGAACACGGGGCAGTGAACAGAGAGCTCTGTGGAGGTGGGAGGCAATGGCATTTGTTCCAGGACCCTCTTGGGTCGCCCACCTGAGTGTTCCTATCCTTCATGCTCTCTGCCTGTTCCTGCTGGCCTGACTCTCCCTTTCTCCTGGAGGTGTGCTTCGGCTCCTGGACCATGGGGAAGAATACGTCTTCACGCTGCCCAGTGCCTACGCCCGCTCTATCCTCACTGTCCCATGGGTGGAGCTTGGAGGGAAGGTCAGCATCAGTTGTGCCAAGACCGGGTACTCTGCCACCGTGACATTCCACACAAAGCCCTTCTACGGCGGGAAGGTCCACAGGTAGGAAGTGGCCAGGACTCTGGCTGTATTTCTCTTTGTGCCCAAGTCCCCTCACCCTTTCAGAAAGGAGATTTGGTGGGCACATCTGTAATCCCAGCAGTTGGGAGGCAAAAGCAGGAGAATCAGAAGTTCAAGGTAGTCCTTGAGTTCTTAGGCTAGCTTGAGGATCCATGCGATCTTGTCACTTAAAAAAACATTGAGTTCTAGCCAGGCAGAATGCCATTTATTCATAAGTCCAGTCCTCTGGAGGCAGAGCCAAGAAAATCTCAAGTTCCAGTCCAGTCTGGGCTACATAGTAAACTACAGGCTAGCTCAGATAACATCATGAGACCCTGTCTCCAAAAGTCAAGGGCTGGGGACACACCTCACTGGTAGTATTTGCCTGACATATACAAAGACCTGGTTCAGTCCCCCAGCACTCTCTACCCTAAAAAAGATGGCATTTCAGTAGATGAGCTGACCATCAAGACAGAGTGACCAGTTCTTGCTTGAAAAGACACCTCTTACCCCCACTTCATAGGGTAGGCCTTGGGGCCATCCCTACTCATCATTTATGGGCAGTCAGATGTAATGCAGAAGACACACTTTATAGTGCAATGCTCTACAGGCACAGGCATTGTGGTGGCCCCCATTTCTCAGCTCCTAGAATCCTGGGCATCCACGCCACAGACTATGTCTCCATCCTTAGAAGCTGGGAAACCAGGTCTTGAACTGAAGGAGAGGTTACTATTGGAGGAAGGACAGACTTATTCTAATGCTCAGACTGGAGCAAGTCTGCCATCGTGCAAACCTCAAATACCTAAGCTGCTTCTTCTTGGACTTTGTTAAAATTAGTTTGGGGACACACAGACACCTTCAGCATTGCACTGGAGTTGGAGCTGAATGGCTGTGTTTCTTGCCAGCATTCAGTTAATGTGCTGGCAGTTGAAAGACAAGATATATCATCAAAAGCATGCAGCTGTGTGTTCCCCATGGAGGGCCTTGTGCAGCCTTGGCCAGCACACCATTCATACTTTGTACCAGTAGGCGTGTCCACCTGGAACCTGAATGGCTCTTAGACCAAGAGTAGGTGGCTTCCAAACCTACATCTGAAAACTGGATACTTAGACCAGAGATAGCTCAGAGGTTAAGAATATTTACTGTTCTTGCAGAGGACCAGAGTTCAGTTCCCAGCATCCACACTGGATGGCTCGCAACCACCTATATAACTCTAGCTTCAAGCAATCTGATACCTCTGACCTCCACAGACATCTACACCCAATATGTACATACCTCTCCCCAAAACACACAGGTAAAATAAATGAAAATAGGAAAAGCAAATGGGATACTCCGCACAAGCTGGGCTACTGAATCTTGAGGACTGGCTCCAGGGGCGTTTCTTCCCACTCAGATACAGATCCCTGGGTTCTCCAGATCAGATAAGGGACTTTAGTTTTGAGGCAAGTTGTCATACATCCTAGACTGGCCTTCCTTAAATTTGTAGTCCTCTGGGCCCTGCTCCAAATGCTGGGTTTGCAGGCATGTACCACGATGCTTGGCACAGAACCAAAGGTCTTATTTAAGGATGGGAAAAGTCTTCCTACTCCGGTGGTATGAGTGCAGCACCAGGAGATGCTGTCTGGGGAGGAGAGAGTATATTTCTATTTACTTTTGGATCATCTTCGTGACAGACGGCGTTGTATATAACCACTTGCGAGTCTATAAGATCAGAGAAGCGGGCTCTGACCACTCTTAAAGATGATCCATCTTCAGACCTGATTAGGATTTCATGTTTTTGCCCATTTTTCTTTTGTTTCTTCCTCTCTTCCGTTCAATCTTTTTGATACGAGGTATACCTATCCACCTAGCCCTGCCTGGTCTCAGTCTTGGCCTAGATCCCCCTGCCTGTTTCCTAAGTGCTAGGGGTTACAGGAATAAGCTTACACACCCATCCCGCTTTCTTTTCTTGTTCTCATCAAGATTATTGCATCTTCTTCTAAGACCCAGTTTTGAGCCAAGCTGCAAAAACATTCCTTCTCCCTAAGCTGCCTTTAAGAGTCTCCGAACTAGAGTTCCCTTTGGATTCGTTTGACTCATTCATTAATGCAGGGTCACAGCTGAAGTGAAACACAACCCAACCAACACCATCGTCTGCAAAGCTCATGGGGAATGGAATGGCACCTTGGAGTTCACCTACAGCAATGGGGAGACCAAAGTCATCGACACGACTGCCCTTCCTGTATACCCAAAGAAGCTCAGACCTCTGGAGAAGCAGGGGCCCATGGAGTCCAGGTACGCCTACCCAGCTCAGCTGCCCTAGCCTTCACTGAGGGATCCATGGGAAACCTCAGCAGTACAGTTTAGGGACCATTAGATTTAAATACATGAGCTCACTTCAATCTTGCCTTCTATTTCTGGGGAATCTATTCATTGACATGGAAAATTATTAAATACAGAAAAGATTCAAACATGAGTTTGTTTTTATTTTGAGAAAACAATTCAAGGAAGAGAATTCACCTACTTGGCCATCATTTGGTTATGTAAATTGTGCAGTATCCACATGGTGCATCACGTGGCAACTGAAAATGACAGGTATGCGGTTATTCTGATGTTTCAGCCTACTAGCCAGTGAGGCCTATGGCTCAACTGATCCCTGACTAATTTCCAAAAATAGTTTTGGATTTTTTCCTATATTTATTTATGTGTTTATGTATATGAGCAAGTATTGCCACAGCACACATGTGGAGGCCAGAGGATCGCTCCCCTTCCACCTTGGGAGCTCTTAGCATCCAATTTAGGTTGTCAGGCTTGGCACAAGTACCCTTACCCACTGAGCCATCTTGTTGCCCCCAGCTGATTTTTTTAAAATAAAGCTTTATTGAAAACTAGCCATGCTCGTTCATGGCAGTACATAGTTCACAGGCTGTTTATGATTGCCCTCCTGTCGCAACAGCTGAGTTTAGCTGCAACCAAGACCCATTAAGTTGTATTATCTGGCCCTTCATGGACAATGTTTGCCAAGGCCTGCTTTAAGTCGGCTCTTTACCAGGTGGGGCTAAGATGAAATGGTATATGCTGTGGGAGGATTCATTGGCACTAGAAGAGTATAGAGATGCATGGGAGATGTGCTTACTAAGAGGAAGCAAAGCAGGGCACCTTTGCGATGCTGCAGGAGCAGTATCCTCTTCCTGGGTACCGGTTTGAAACCCAGTCATACTCATCCATGGCTGTGAGGAGCAAATACAGCTGCTCTGTGCTGTCGTGGAGGTACGAACTCCTCGTGTTTCCCACCCCAGATGGTTGGGCAGTGACAGCCAGAAGAGGAAGGGGTGTGTTAAAGAGGCACTCAATCCACCACCAGGCCCCACCAGGGGCAGCCCCAGGATGAGGACTCCTTGCTAGGCTCTGCCCTGCCTGCCTCTGGGTACTTAGAACCCTGCGGAGAGCAGGGAAGGAACCTAGTCCCGGAGTTAGAGAGGGGTTGCTGCCTTTTTTTCTACATATGTATTTAAACACAGTGCTGGGCAAGCCTGCCTGTAACCGAAACTCAGGAGACGGAGGCAGGAAACCAAGCTTAGAAAGCAGCCTGGCTTTCTACACCCTAAGACCCCATCTGGAAAAGCACAAGGGCCATAGGAAACTGACTCTAGAGAAATTGCACTGTCCACTTGAGATGTGCCGTGGCTGCTCTCTGCACCTGTTCCCACCATCTTTACTGGGCCCCAAGTGACATCAGCATAGCTTGTCCAGTTGTCTCAGCTCTGCTGTGGTGCCAGCCATTTCCGTTGCCAGACTACCCTAGTGGGGGCCTCAAGATACATCTGTCCCTCTGAGCCCCCACGACCAGAAAACCGTTCTGAGCAAAGGTCATGTCTTGGATCACAGAGGCAGGCCTGGAGTGGCCGCTCTCGCCATACCCTGTGTTAATCTGCCAACCTCTTGGGGGCACCCTTGGCTTCCTCTTGACACCCCCCCCCCCTCCTTCAAATTCTTCTAGCTTGTCATTCAGGGCTTTTCTGAGGTTCCCTGTTTCTCACACTCATTTGACATTAGTTTTCTCTGCAAAATGCAGTTGCTAATTATATAGCCACCTGTGTCATTGGGTAATGGGGATTAAGTGAGTTTCTCTAAAACATTTAGAGGGGTGCCCAGGGCGGCAGTACTCTGCCTGCTCTCTCCAGGAGTCTCAGAACACCAGGACAGGATGTGTGGAGGCAGTAGATGTGTAACCAAGGAGCCTGGGGTCCAGCCCTGGCTCTTGTGTTTCAGGATGCCTTAACTGGATTTCTGCAGACAGCTGCCTAGATATCTTTCCTTTCCTGCCTGGCCACTGTCATCCCAATAGCTGGCTCAACCTGATGGTTTCCTTTACTACTTGTCTTCCTAGGAACCTCTGGCAGGAAGTCACCCACTACCTGCGGCTTGGGGACATGGATGCAGCCACAGAGCAGAAGCGGCGCCTGGAGGAGAAGCAGAGGGTGGAGGAGCGGAAACGGGAGACCCTTCGCACACCTTGGCGGCCCAAGTACTTCATCCCTGAGGTAACCCTGCTATTAGGCTCTGGCCCTGAGCAAGGGAACCTTGGCTTTTATTGCTCCCACAGTTGGGTGAAACGGGGACAGCATGGCTCTGGCTTGGGTTAGAATTTCCCTGATAAAGTCTTTGGAGCTCATCTTGAGGGAGGAAGTAAGCAGCTGTCACTCCCCTGCAGCGTTCCTCCATGCAGAAACCCTTCTGGCTAGCCAAGCCAAGGAGAGCGCTTTGGATCTGTTCTGCCACTGTTCCCTTTCTACATCTGGTGGCCTTTAAGCCTCCCCATTTGAGTACTGCCACAGAGCATGACCTTCTGTGGGTCACAGAGAGCAGAGCTCAGTAGGGTCCTGAAACCCCACCCCACCCCCACAACACAGGGAAGCAGGCAAGGCACCATGCGTTCCTTTGAGGTCAACCTTAGTTTTGTCTCCTGTGGCTGTGATAAAAATACCATAACAAAGCAACTTAGAGGAGAAAGGGGTATTTGGCTCACAGCTCCAGGCCACAGTCATCACTGGGCAAATAAAGGTGGCAGGCAGACAGTCACATCTGCAGGTAAAGTCCGGGAGCATGCATTTACACATGCATAGCTCGTTTTGCCTTAATAGCTTAGGATCTCATGGTCATGTGATGAACATAACCCAGGTGATTCTGCAGCCAGGGCCACAAGCCTGCCTAATAGACAACCCCTCCCTGGTTGATTCTAGATTGTATCAAGGTGTCACTAGTTGTTCAGGAAGTAACTGGGGTAGGGGTCTGGGGATAGACCTCCGTTTATAGAATGCTTCCCTGGCACCACCGGGTGTGGAGGTGTGGGCCGGAGCATCAGAGGCTCAAGATCATCCTCAGTTGTGTGGTGAGCCTTGTGGCTCGGAAAAGCACTCTAGCTGGTGGGAAGACTCAAGCATCTGTCTCCCATCCAGGTCACACTGATTCTTTGTGAGGAGCCAAGACAGAGTTTTTTTTTTTAAAATGAAGATTGTGTTATTTGTATGCTAAGAGCCAATCAGAATGGTTCAGTGGGGGCTAGTCTCTAACTCCCACTATGAGAATGGATTGTGCTTTCTGGCTGTGGGGTGATAGCTAGGGAAGCCTTGTGGCCGGGGTGACCTATGGACAGGAACAGGAAGCAAGAGCTGAGGCTGTGGCTGCCTAGCTACATTTCAGGGCTGGAACTTAAGACTTGATGGTACTTGGGAGACTGCCTTGAAGGGTCTCTTGTGGGGGGGGGGAGCTCACTCAGGTGATAGAAATCCTTGAATCCTTCCTTGAGATGAGTCCTGTCTTTGAGATAGCTTGTCTGACTTATGTGCAAATTTGTTTTTGAAGTTCTATCCCTGGGGCTTGATAAAAGCCAACAGGTCTGTAACAGAAGGACTGGAGATACACATCACCCTGATGCCAGGATTGTTGTCTTCTGCTTTGTGCAGTCCCTTCTGGTTTGTCACCCGCTTACATATGCCATAATTTTCTCGCCTGGCGGTTGAGGGGTGGTGTCCTGTGGTGTCTCTCCTTGGATGCACTGTGACAGACACCTGCCAAAAAGTCTCATTTTTGGGGGGTGGGTGGAAAGTCTTTCATGTTACCTTTCCTCTCCCTTTGATTCATCCACCCTGCCTCTCTTCTGGCCCCCGTCTCAGAATTCTTTTTTGCAAAGTCATCTAGATAGAAGCTGTCAAGACCCCACCTTTTAAAAGCAAATGCATATTCTTATCTCAGCTGGGCAAGGAGAAATGAATCCTTAGATAAGCTCGGCAAGTGCCAGGGCTGGGGAAGACAGGCTTGGAGGCCAGTTGTTGGCCTTGGCCAGTCTGTGTGGTCTCCGAGCATCAGGCTGGCTGGGTGGGAGGGATCCTTGCTTTTCAATTCTCTGCTGTGAGATCCTCCTGTCAAACCTCCTTCTTCTTTTGCAGGGTGATGGCTGGGTGTACTTCAACCCCCTCTGGAAGACACACTGATGGGTGGAGGTGTAGCGCTGCCCTCAGTAGGCCTGAGTTTGTAGGAATTAAAGTGGTACGGTATCAAGGTTCTGTTGGTATTTTTGCTGAGCCTCTTGTTAGCATCCAAGTCAGAGGGAGGGGTTCTATACTGTGAAACATGCACCCCAAAATCTGCCTGAGGGTTTATTCGAGAGCCAGCTGAGGCCTGTGCATGCGCACAGCACCCGCCAAGGCTGAACTGGGTAATCTTGAGCTCCTTTTTATTCACGAGGTTTGAAGTTTTCTACTTTCCACTTTGCCAAGGTAGTTTTGCACTTAAGGTCTTTTCCACTCACCCGACTCCTGTCACATGCAGGTTGAAGTGGCCTGGCCATTTGAAGTCCCTGTCTGAATGGGGATCATCCCTGGCAGAGGGGAGTGGTCACCCTTTGCTGATGAGTGTTATGACTCAAGCTCACGCCTAGGAAAGAGCAAGTGGGCCCTCCTGTTGGCTGATGTGGGTGGCTCTGGAGGAATCAGAGTCAGGCCCACCAGGTAGCTTTTGCCCATCTTTCCGACACTTCTCATGCCGAAGCATGAGCCTCTGTGCTCTGCCCAGCAGAGGACAAATCACACAGTCATGACAAAGGGCTCTGGAAGTTCAATCCACGCATGCGTACACTACATGGACCGCCACTGCCTCATATCTATCTGGGAAAAGAGGACAAATTTTTTGCAAAGTCATCTAGATAGAAGCTGTCAAGACCCCACCTTTTAAAAGCAAATGCATATTCTTATCTCAGCTGGGCAAGGAGAAATGAATCCTTAGATAAGCTCGGCAAGTGCCAGGGCTGGGGAAGGTCTGTGTATCTTTCTTAATTTTGACCCAAACTGCAAGAAAGCCACTGTAACTAGGACACATGAGTTCCCATAGTCCCAGCTGAGAACCAATCTCTACTCTCTGCACAGGAGGTCCAACACAGAACCAAACAAAATCGAGAAAAGGAAAGTCTGATTGGACTTCTGTTGAGTGCTTAATTTATTTTTTACCGTGCCACTCCAATGATATTTATAAAATCCAGTAGCATGAATGCTTCTCTGCAGTAATACTAATTTTGTGCCTTTTGTCTGCTTTCTTAAGACCAACTGTTGACACTTTGTAGATATTAGACAAATATATTTCCATTAAATACTCTTGTGTCTGGTGTGTGTGTTATTTTTAGGGATTCAAAAGTTTTGATTGGTAGCTTTGAGTAATCTCAGTTTTCTTGTTTAGGTACTGCTAATCACATATTAAAAGTTTTTTAAAATGTGAGTTATGTGTGTACATGGAAGTGCAGTGCCTGAAGATGGTGTTGGATCCCTTGGAGCCAGAGTTACAAGTGACTGTGAGCAAGTGGCTAGACATAGATGCTGGAATAACCAGTCTTTGCAAGAACAGTACATCCTCTAAACCACTGAGCCATGTCTTCAGTCCCCAACACTGTTTACATATACGAAAAAGCCCCAGACCAGCATCACTTAGGGGCTACTATGAGTTCTGTGAAAGCAAGTGATTATGAGTACCTTGTTTAGGGTCAACCTGAGCAACACAATTGAGACTCCCTCTCTAAACAACAGCCCTGGGAAGAGCTGTATGTCTGGATGGGAAGGAATTCCTAGAAACACATCCTACTAGGAATGAATCATGAACTAAGAAATTAGAATGGATCTATAAACAGTAAGGAGTTTAGATCAGTAACTTAAAATCTCCTAAGCAAAACATGGCAGGACCAGATGGCCTCTTCGAGTTACACCAGCCATTCTGGATTGGCCTAATTTGTCAGATGATGCCAATACCAAAGCAGTAACAGATTAAAAAAACAAAATATTCTAGTTTACCTGACTCAGGCCATAAGCATGCCTTACATGTTCTTGTTTGGTTCCTTAGCTCAAATTATGTTTGGATTTTTGGTAGTTTTTCTTTATACATAGAAACAAAGACACTTTTTCTTTATGTGAGCCCGACTGTCAGTTCCTTTCTTTTCACACGTGTGCGCGACCATGCAGAAACCCCAGGTTGATGTTGGGAGTCTTCTTCAACCACTCTTCAGCCTTCTCGTGGGACAGGCTCTCTCAATCAAACCCAGAACTTCTGAAGCCAAAGCTGTTTGACTTACAGGCGGTGGCTGCACCTGTGTGGTATCTGCATGGTTTCTAGGGTCCTGAACCCCAGTTCTCTTGCTTTTACAGCAAGTCCTTTCATTGTTGAGTCATCTTAAGCCTGAACTTGCCTGATTTTGACAACCTAGGAGAACAGGGGGTCTAATGAGGGTATGTGTGCCTTCAAATCACACTGCCAAGCGGGAAGTCCCCATCAGTGTGAGTCCTCCTTTGCACACTTTCCAACATATACTTTGGTGAGCCTGGTGGGTAGTACCATTTGTTCCCATTTGCTTGCCATTTTGATTTCTTCTGTCAAGGTCTCATTGATCTCCCGTGTGTATTCTGGACACAAGTTCCTCCATCAGATACAGGGTAGATGATGATTGCCCTGTTTTACCAAGATGTCAGAACATGCCTGTGGGCCACTGGACTGAAGCAGAATTTGCACTGGCTGACTTAAAGACTCTGTAAGACTATGGTGTCAGGATGGGGTTGTTTAAGGACACACACCAGATCAGTAGGATAGAGAAACATCACTTTGAGATCAGTTTCCAGCATTGGGCCAATTAAATAGAGGAAACAAACTGGTGAATAAATACTGGTACCAAATTGATGAAGTGAAACTAATTAAATCCTGCACAATCAACACAATACAGCACACACCCAGTGCAAAGCTACACATCCAGCAGACAGGAGCTGGCAGGTTTGCCCACATGAGGTTTCCCTCCTTGGAGAGAGGTGGTCACTGAGGATCACCTGCAATGTTTGCCACTATGCTTTTCTTCGTAGGGCTAGAAAGCCATTTTATAAAAAAATTTCCCTCAGCAGTTAACAGACCATGTTACTCTTTGTACCTCTTGGTGGCTTTTAACAGCGAGCACAGTGCTCAGCTGGCCGCCATGTGACCTTCAGTTTGGTCCCCATCCTTCACCAAAGCCATCTCAGCAGACACCTGATATTTCAACCCAAGTGCCTCTAGGTTGCTGTCCAAACTAGAAACAAGGCCCTAGATGTGTCCCACTTTCTAGTAAAATTGAGATTGTGACAGTGTTGAGGGACACAAATTAGCTTTGGTCGTGTCCACTGAACTAAGGTGGCAGAGAAGATGTAAGAAACAGGTATTGCATGTCTTCTGGGATCCAAAGGGACAATTTGTTGTGTTAGTTCCCTTCTGATAGCAGGAGCCTAGAGTATAGACCAAAGCCCAGCAAAGATGGCTGGAAAATCTGTATACAGGCATTCTATTGCAAAATAACACAGGGCCTTTACCACCAGGCCAGTACACCAGAGAAGATACACATTTTGAGATAAAGCCAGCATTTGGGGCCATTTTCTCTTGGAAATTGGCAGGGGCCAAAGAGAGATGTTCATACCTTCGTGGGATGAGCAACAATGTTTGTATTTGCGCATCTGGCTGAGATCCTTGTACAACTTCAACATGGGAGCAGTGATGGCAGGCCAGCTTTGTATACAACATTCAGCCCTTCAACTGGGTTAGGGGAGTCTGGCTTTTTAAACTCCCCTAGTTCTCTGGCAGATAAACAATCTTCTGAAAAGCAAGATCACAACACTGGTCTATACTGAACCACATAGCTTCTTAATATAATGCTTATCCCACCAAAGCCCCCATACTAAATAGATAAGACCACAGACAATAACCAGCAGGAAAAAAGCCCAAGCAGTAGAACACAGGCTCTCTAGGTACTAGAGTTAGGAGTACAACTTAGATACACTCACTGTTAAAAATTTCTACAGGTCAGGGGTAGCCCAGTCATCAAGCCTGATGAGATTGTCCAGTGGATAAATAAAAGCCCGATGGCCTGAGTCTGAGTCTCAGCACAGAGAACTGACTCCAGCTGTCCTGTGCGTCAAAGTCCCAGCTGTTTTTTTTTTTTTTGGGGGGGGGTTGGTTGAGACATGGTTTCCCTTTGTAGCCCTGGCTGTCCTGGAACTCGCTCAGTAGACAAGGCTGGCCTCAAACTAAGAAATCACCTGCCTTTGCCTCCCAATTCCTGGAATAACAGGAGTATGCCACTACCACATGATTTAAAGTCTTAGTCTTTACTTTCCATAACCCTTCAATGCCAGAACATCTCTTCCATTTTACTGAGTTTGGCTACCAGCATGAGATACAGCCTTGGCCTCCTCTGGAACACAGCTTCTGTATGCTGACCCTGAGGAAACACTTCCCAGAAGTGATGCTGGCCTCTTATTAATCACAGATGATTCTTCAGTCCCAGCTGATTGGCATCCACTGTTCCAGAAAAGCAAAGGTTTCTTAGAGGAATCGACAGATTCTTAAGTAAATCGCACGCACGGTTTCCCTCTTACAGTCCAGGCTTCCCTCATCTCCACTCCTCTCGACACTCGCATCTCCCAAGCTCCCACAGAATCATCCAAAACTCTGAGCACTAAATGGCTTTTCTAGTCCAAAGTCCCAAGCACCTCCACAATCCTCCCCAAAAACATGGTCAGGCATGTCACAGCAATAGCCTACTTGCTGGCACCAATTCCTGTCCTAGTCTCTTATCTGTTGCCGTGATAAAACACTGATAAAAACAAAGGGCTGGCAGGGTGGCAGCTGTGCAGGCCTTTAATCCCAGCACTCGGGAGGCAGAGGCAGGTGGATTTCTATGAGTTTGAAGCCAGCCTGGTCTACAGAATGAGTGCCAGGACAGCCAGGGCTGAAGAGAAAGGGCTTATTAAATTAGAATTTATCCCTGAAGGAAGTCAAGACAGGATTGGAAGGCAGGGAATGAAGCAGAAACTAGCTGTTTACTAGACTGTCTTTTCTACACTCCAGGACCACATGCCCAGGGCTAGTACTGCCTATAGTGGGCTGGGCCCTCCTCCATCAAGCATCAATGACCCACAGACATATTCATATGACAGGGTGATGGAGTAATTTTCTCAGCTGAGGTTCCTCTAGCCTGTGTCAAGTGACAAAAAATAACCAGCACACCCACAAAGACATAATTATAAGATAAAAACAAACCTTAAAACATCTGTACCATCATGATGGCACATGCTTGTAATCCCAGCATTCAGAAGACTGATGCAGGAGGGCCATGCGTTCAAGACATACACAGTAAGATCTTCTGTCAAACACATCTCAAAACAAAATCACTCATAATTAATTTGCTTAGATCAAAGATATCTGTAGAAATTAGACTCAGGGGCAAAGGAACACCAGCTTTCCCAGTGAGAGAGGGAACAAGACAAGGATGCTGTTTCCATGCAGTGCTCCACCGGACACCTGTCTCTGCTGGTGCGCTGGAGCAAAACAATGATATATCCATTACAAGGAGAGAAAACAGCCATTGTGTTTTCTAATTTATGATGCCAACCATACAAAATCTCTGAATAACCGCTAGAATGCTGGTGACAAGGTCAAGAACAATTTCATTACGTAAAAATGCGCTTCTATAGTCTAGCCAGTAGGTATTAAAATCTTATGACAGTATTTATCAAAATTCATACACCAGGTAATAGAAACCATGAAAATGTGAAAGACTTAAAAAACTGTTAAACTTTTTTTTGGAGCCAGGGTCTCAGGGTTGTCCTTGAACTAACTATGAAGCTGAAGATAATCTTAACTCCTACATCAGCCTCCCATGTGCTGGGATTACGTGTGAGCCATCATGGTTAAAATACAAGCACACACACACTCAATTATTTCTATTTATGTGTATGGGTCTCTGTGTCTATGTACATTTGTGGGTACCTGTAGAAGTCAGAAGAAGGTGTCAGATCCCCTGGAGCTGTAGTTACAGGCAGTTGTGAGCTGCCCAGTGTAGGTACTGGGTTCTTCACAAAAACAGCAAGTGCTCTGAACCACCGAGCTCTCTCTCCAGTCCCTAAAATATAAACTTCAGGTATATATGCAACCACCACCTCACCAGTTAACAGGCATTCCACAATGTACTCAACAAGGGAGTCAGGGTAGACGAAGAGCATCAACTTCACAGAAATGAACACAGGACAGGTGCTCTTTATGGTTTTATAAAAAGATTTTTTTAAAAAATATTACAATTTTACATTTATTATGTGTGTGTCTTGGGGAGGGGTGTGGAGATGAGAGGACAAATGGAAGGAGTCTGTTCTCTCCCTTCCATGATTGCATCCTGGGGACTGAACTCAGGTTTCAGGCTTTGCAGTGGGTGCCTTTACCCAGGGAGTTTGCTCACCAGCAGAGATCTGTCTGCCCTTGTCTCCTGAATGCTGGGATTAAAGGTGTGCACTACCACCAGGTAAAGTGTTTTTAAATAAGGTACAGAGAGCCATATACATACAAAAGATTCAAAGAGATTAATCCCTAATAATCTGCAACATGAACATTGAAGTTCTCATAAAATATACAAATAATTTTCAAAAGACAAAGCAACATAGCATAAACCAGAACACACACCTCCCTCAGAAAAAGTGCATTTCCAAATGGCCTACACCTCATGTGAGCCGAGGAAGACAGACTTAATACAAGGAATCACCTGTTCTCACGGAGCTGGGTGTGGTCCTACTCATCTCAGCATGGGATCACAGTGAGTTCTAGCAGGGGAGGAAACAGGATAAGTGAAAGGCTGACAAAGAAATGGAAGCAAGGCACTACTACATGTACCCTGAAAAATCCAATGGTAGGCCAGCGGTGGAAGAAATGCGCACAGTAGGCAGCAAGAGGCCTAACCACCTTCTTGACATTGTTTGCAAATGTCCATCCACAAACCAACCAAAGAATCAATGTGTATATTTCATCAAGCTGCAGAGCAAAGGTGATATTATATATCGATGAAATCATCCTTCAGTTGTGCCTAACAATGTGGTTGGGCTTACAAATGCTGCACAAAGGCTGACTAGCCTGTCTATATACTCCATGATTTCATATTTAACCATGCTTAGAGAAAAACACCGAGGAGGCCATCAATCAGTCACTACCATAAATGTTAAGAGGGAGAACGTGGCTCTGGGAGTGGCTGGGAAGAGACAGAAGTTTCAGGAATGCTGCCTCTCTATTGTGGTGACCCTAGCCCAGGATATAAATTCGCCTACTCTTTTGTAATTCACCATGGCTGCTGAACTACATGCCCACCTCTCAGTGGGCTTAAGGGCAGCAAGGACAACATCCAGCAAAAACCATGGTAGGCAGCAGCCACTGCGGCCAGCTGAAAAAGAAAGAACGGAAAATCAGTCGTACAATGCTGTAGATATACTGAACAGTACTGAACTGTGTCCTTGTGTGTATACGGGCCAGAGGAAATGTCAGTTGTCTTCTCCAATCACACCTCACCTCCGTTTTAAGACAGGCTCCCTTTACACCTGAAGCTCAACAATTCAGTTACAACAGTTGGCCAGTGAGTTTGAGGGATCCCTGTCTCTTCCCTGCTCCTAGAACCTGAGTGACAGCCTGTGTGCTGGGGATCAAACTCAGGGCCCATGTAAGTACTTCACCGCCTGAGTCATCTCCCTAGCCCTGAATGTGGACTTCAGCACAATTTTTGGCTAGTGCATATTATATGCCAGGCAAGTATTTGCTCAGTGAGCAGCACCAAGGCTACAGTTTTCAAATAGGAAACAACAACCTATGGCCTGAGGGTCCCTTGGCTATGGCAGCACCGCAGTATAGACGATGCTTTCACAGCGTCCAGTCTTTGGCCTCCTGGTCATCGCTCAGGCATTCAGAATGCCGCCACTGTGAACTGAAGTAGGATGACAGTGTTGTGTGAAAGCTGAGTGCGGCCTTGCTTACGCTCTAAGGGCTGCCATGTAGCTGCAGTATTAAAGCTTCAAAGTCACAATGCTGAACTCCTACCGAGAAACTGTGTTAGTGATCACACACGGCATAAATTTAGGGTTGGAACAATCTTCTAAGCTCACCAACTGACACTCCAGTATGGTAAAACTACCACCACCTCACTTCCCTACCACAGTATCATGAGCTCCAAACTGTCACTGTGTGCTTTCTAGGCCTGGCTGTGCAGTCTTGGAATCCTGTGGAGTGGGTACTCTTTACAGTCTGGTCTCCTTCCCTTCCCTTCCCCCAAAAAGTCACAACGAGGTATGTTTTATTCTGAGTACAAAGGTGCAATTTGAAAAAATGGTTTGAGTTGAACTTATTTTTCCACACACTGACTAAATCCTTTGTGAGGTTAGTAGAGAAGATGGGGTCAGAACTCTGCAGATCCTTTCAAAAACAAGATGTGCAAAAGACAACACTTAACACAAAATCTGAATTAACTTTATTTCCCTTATGGTCAATAACTTCTCCGCATTGAATTGTAAAGCAACAAAGTAAGATAAAATCCCCCAAATGACAAGGTATCAGAAATCCAGATTTAGTTACACTTTATTTGTGAAAATGTTCAGCCTTTTTTATTGGACTGTAAAAGAACCATCATCCGGGTCAAAAATGAATTCTATAAATCAAACAATATTCTACACTTTGAAAAAGGAAATCAGCAGTAACATTCTCACGGAACATTGTAAATTACGGTTTCTTCATAAAAGGTTCATCTATTCTGCACTTTCCCACCAAAAGCAGTGGCATGTTGTATAAAAAGTTCTCCTGCGGCAGGAAACCTTTCGCTCTCACTTCACTAAACAACTGGGTAAAGTTTTCAAGTCTGTATAAAGTTGCCTATAAGCTGGAAAATGAACATGGTCAATCTCCATTCATATTTTAGTGCATCTTTTGACAAATGTCACATTTGTAATAAAAGTAAGAAAATGCCTAGATAGCACTAAAGAGTGTTTCATCAAATGCTTCAGGTATTAAAAAACATGGAGCAGTGAACAGAAATCATTGTGATGAACAAAACTAGTATAAAATGAGGAAAATTCAGGCAAAGTTTACAAATCCTTTGTCATTTAAGTCACAGAAATGAACTTTGGATACCTGTCCACTGTAAGGGCTTTCCCCTTAATCACCTGCATGTAAACATGGTGCCAACCCCAGTACTAAGGTAACAAAGCCATCCCAGCCAGCAACATTCTGTGTGTGCTTGCCATGATTCCCAAAGGATATAAATTTAGCCCTTAAATGAACAATGCATGAAATCTGCTCTGTAAGTACCTGGTGAAAACACTTGCTAACCGCAGTGCGGATGCCTGAGCACAAACACCTATCTAGTCAGCTAACTACAGAGGCCCACCGCCAGCAGCAGCTGCTCACAGCGGCACTGAGCGACACAGTGGACATTTGATGAAACATTCTTCACACCAGAGAAACAGGAAAATAAATAGAGTTTACAGAAGTACTCTCCTCTTAACACTTCTTTCTCAGACCGGGGCTAGTTTGTTTACTGGTCAAGACGCTCTTGTTACATCTGTCATGTGTGTCTTACATATTGCTATTTGGGTAATTCAAACAAAATGCAGATCTCGTAAAAGAAAAAAAAAATTGACAAGTACGCATGTGCCAGGGACCAAATTAGAGGGTTCTTTGGTGCAATTAGTCCAAATTCTCAGATTTGAAGGGTAATATGTACCAATAATAATAATAAAAAAAATCTTCTGCCAGATGCTCACAGCATGGCTCTGTCTTGCTTCACATTACAAATTGAAAACAGTTGTTCTCAATAAACCAATTTAATTTTTAAATGAGGCATTGCCAGAAAATTTTGTACATTGACCTGGCCCAGCGATGGTTCTGTACCCTTGGTGCTGTGAAACAGGACATGAGCTGAAGGCAAAGACCGGTTCTCACAAGGACAACTGCTGCAGGTCAGGCCAGAACAGTGTGTTTAAACAGTCTTCTTAGAGATTTTCTTGCCTTTCTTAAAAACTAGCTTATTTTTAATATAGCCACGCTTCCTTTTCGTAGTCTAGAAAGAGAAGAATGCAGGGTATTAGTTCAGGTCTCCTACAGACTGATGTGCCTGGACACACCCAGCTTACTCTGGTATAAAGACTTTCATTAAGTTTGTTGCTAGTCTTGGGACATGACTCTTGAATGCTCAGTGTGAACCGCTGTCATGTAAGAAGGCGGAGGTGAATATAACTAGGTCCCTGGCTGTAAGAGGATCACCACAGCAACTCAGTCTCCCTCCTCAACCACTGTATGCTCAGCAGTAATGATGATAGATCCCAAGCACCAATCTAAGGCATCAGAAGGGAATGCTACTATTGGCTCAGCCTCCACGGGAATAGGCTATGTCAGAAATACAAGTTAATATAGAAATGTTTGGAACCCCACTTGTCCCATCTGCAAAATGAGGATGATTATCCACCTTCAAAACTTAAATACAAAAATTGCTTTTCACATTCTGTCATATCCTTTTAGGAAGGAAACATGTCAAGATGAATTCCTTGAGTTTGTTTCATAAATCTTATAAAATAATTTCTTACATTATATATAGTGTATGTTATGTGGGTATATGTGTGCATTTGGGTGCACATGCACACCTCCATTGTTCTCCACCCTGATTTTTGAGACAGCCTCTCCATGAACCTAGACCTCACCAATTTGGCAAGGCTGGCCAATGAGTGATCTGTCTGTCTATCTCCACCAGTGCTGCCGTGCGTTTCATGTGGGCGCTGGGGATCAGTAAGCACTTTCCCCACTGTGCCATCTCTCCTGCCTCACAGATGTTTTCTGGTAGAGACTGAAGTAGATGTGGTGGTACAAACTGCTACAAGATCATCTGTGAAACCAAAAGAATGGCCACATCCAAGATCCTGAGGAAAGCACTGCACCATCAAGGAGCTAGATTTTTACACTAAATAAACTCTTCATGGAGGCTTCAAAACTCAGGTTAAGACAGCATGTTCTTCCTAGAAAAGGTACTTGACACCAAGGCTGCTCTTGAGATGATCTCCACAACTCTCACTGTGCAGAGAACCAACTGCTACAAACTGTCTTCTTTCTGATCTCTGGGCCTCAGGTGCTGTGGCATGCCTCCTACATTCCTCAAACCAATAAAAATTTAAAACTTTTTAAACACCATACAGCTAGTCAGCATTGTGGTACATGCACGTAAGGAGGTGGAGGCAGGAGAATCCCTAGTTTCAGACCAGCCTAGGCTACAGAGCAAGACCACTTCATAATAGTAGTAAAATATCACTTTGACCGTATACATAACAGGGCCTGTGCACTGGCATATTTGGTGGGTACTGTAACAGTTTAACTGTTCTGGGAAACAGTTTCTGTGGAAAATGGTAACAGATCAGCTCTCTAATCAGAACTGTGCACCCAGAGCCTGCCCACAGGTCAGCAGCACTCCCTGACTGCCCATCACTTCCACCCTGCACCCACACCCTCACTGTCAGCTATCATTAATAGGGAAGGTTGAGAGAGCTACCCAACTTAAATGAGCAATAATAACCCCTAGTAAAAGACTTCCTAACCACCTGTTTATTAGAAAAGGACTGCAATGGTCTCCTTCTAATTCCTGACTACAAGTTCTGTCACAATAATTACATTAAAAAATAAGTAGCTTAAAAATGAGTTGAGTTTTTGGTTTTTGCTTCAGAAAGCCTTACTCAACTATGTATGCACAGGCAATTTACTCAGCAAATAAAAGCCCCATTCGGAGTAGAGCTTGAATATAAATGTACTTTAATCTGAAGATGAGGAACCAATAACTACAATTTTTTGAAGTTTTGACTTTCATGCAGGTTTGGACAGTAACGGCTACAGGTACTGTTTAGAAGACATCCCACTAATGGGCACGGCACAGACTGAATGAATGCCTCTAGAAAAACTTACTGGGCTTGCCAATAATCAGCAGGCCACCGGGAAAATTATGGCTTGAGGTTGCTTAAGTGCTCTCTGTGAGAAAGATTCTCATAGTCCTATATCTTCTTGTACAAGCAATCATGTTCTTTATGAGCAGTTTTTAGCATTTTCCATACCAGCTTAATGAACCACCAAGCCTGAGGTAGCCTTCTAGCAAGATGACATCACCAGGGACCTACCTTCTTTGACAAATACTTCTGTTTGGGGAAGATGTTAGTGACTCGAGGCTTGTGACCTAGTGTTTCCCTGTTGTCGGGTGCTTTCACTTTATATATCCTGACAAGCCAGTGCTCTGATGTAAAGGCTTCCTCCAAATGCTTGAATTTAATGTCCTTATTTCCAATCTCGGCATTACGGGTTCGGTCAAAACCTGGGGGTGTGCGAAAATCTAGCTGCAAAAGTAACATCAGGACTAAATGTCAGTCAGCCTTATAGGAAAACATGCAGTACTGCAAAATAGCAAATGCTAGCAAAGGGTAATGAATGACCTCCCTTAAGTAAGAAACAGCATGGAAGAATGCATCGTAACAGGAATTGATACCCATGTAGGGAGAAATCATTTTTATTTCTTCATTTTTATGATTTCTAGACGAATCAGAATACGTTTCTCAGAATCCTTAAAAATAGATGAGCAGTTTAAGTGTGGTGTTACATGCCTTTGATCTGAACACCTGAGAGGCCACGGCAGGAAGATCTCTGATTCGGAAGCCAGCCTGGTCTACTTAGTGAGCTCCAAGTCAGCTACAGGCTACATGGTGAGAGTCTGTCTCAAAAGCTGCCCTGCTGAAGGGACATGAAGAAGGTGCTTTCTTTCACCTTAGGGCCTCACAATAACTATGTTTCATTATGCCACACGGTCTTCAGCTCTCATGCACAGGACTGACTCAGTCTAACCACCACCTTCTTTTGAGATAAAAGAAATACCCATATAAACAATGGTCTAATGTCCTGAAGGGGCAGCTCCAACAGAAGCTAAGCCAGCTGAGCCATGGGAAGACTTATGAGAAATAAAAGGGCAATGGCACTTTGTAAGAGAGTCTTAAACCAAATCCATACAGACACAAACATAAACTTGAAGACAAACACAGTGTAAAACCAGCCTGCAAAGCAAATGGGGAAGTTCTTGCTTGTCCTCATAACAGAAAAATTGCACTGCCTGTGGTAACATGCATGCCTCTTAAGGTATGAAACCAAGAGGGCTTAAATAGTTCATTAAACCTAAAACAACCTTCATGCAGAGAACTCATCGTTTATACCAGAAAAACCATTTTGTGGAGAAAACTAATAAGACTTTTTTTCCTAGCATGAGTTTGGATCCCAGGCAAGTGAAAATGAAGCAAACACGAATAAAAAATTTACATCTAGATTATTGTGGGTATGGTGTTTTGCTTCTGAAACCACCTACAGAATGACCACAGGTGAATAATGAAGCAGACGCCCACTTATGCCCAATAGAGCAACACAGAAAGCAACGATATATAAATTCTCCTAGATCATACTAGCCATCATCTCTATTTTACAAATAGATAAAATGTTCCACTTTTTTGGTTTTTGTTTGTTTTGAGACAGGGTTTCTCTGTAGCCTTTGAAACCTTTCCCAGAACTAGTTCTTATAGACCAGGCTGGCTTCGAACTCACAGAGATCAAAATGTTCCAGATTTTGAGGTTCAGACAAACCCTTTCAAGTTAAATATAACATCATTTCCCGGTAGAAAAGTAAACAAATAATTCCTCTGATTTTTTAAAAGTTACCAAGCTGACTAGAAAGTAATGTGGAATTCATTTTCACCAACAGCTTGGAATGAAATTATCAACTTGGTAGTACAGGCTATAAAATGGATTAGCAATAGTTAGGGAGACACTATTCCTCAGCCCCTATGACTTCTTAGGTTGGGATGGATCCCTGCAACAAAGACAGAATAAATAACAACAGCAAAAACAAGTCTATCCATACATGCAACACAGGACAGAAGAAACTTCAAGGAAGTGTCTTGGAGCAATGGCTTAGAATTGCATCCCCAGATCACACTCAACAAAGAATAGTAAATTGGTAGAGACAAGGAAAGAAGGCTGAGGTCACAGGGGGAAGCGATGGCCAAGTGTGCCTGTGGGGGAAAGCTGAGGGAATGTGTAAGGGTTGGCTTGTAGACTGCTTTGGTGCCCTCTGGATTGAGGCATCTAGAGTTAGCATTATCTTCAGTAAATGAGAAGTTAATTTGTGCCTTTAAGGCAGGAAATGAGGCTAGATGAAGAGAGAGTGCCTGTTTGCTGTTAATTGCTTTTAGTGCAAAAGTAATTTTTAAATGTCAGAATAACATATTTTGGTTTCCATCAAAAGCCAAGTCATCAATCTAAGTGCGCCCCTCCCAATTATTCACAGACAAGAAAAAGTCACTGGTCTAACATTTTTCTCTAACGTAACACAAAAAATTAGAAATCGAGCTAGGCATGATGACACATGCCTATAAGCCTAGCACTCTGAACACTGAAGCAAGAGGATCAGGGGTTTGAAATTTAAACATAATGGGAAAGAAGCCTTGCCTATTCCTCTTTAGTACAATTAAGACGTCGTTACTTTTTTAAGAGCTTATAAGGCCCCTCCCCATTTGAATAAAAATTATAGAAGAACTGATTGAACCAACCTGCATTTCTCCAAATCTGTAGTATGACATTTTATACATAAGGCAATTTAACAGAGTAGGAGATCCAGCTTTGTCTACACGGAATTCTCCCTGCTGTGTGAAGTAATCTCCTTCCTATGGAAAGAAACCACAAGTCCAAGGTCAGTCTAGAGTAACACTCTCAAGGCTACAGGTCCTAGCTGTGGAAGCAGCATTATGAGATTAAACTCTTTTTAATCCCTCAGCCCCAAAATTAATCCTGTCAAATTTTCAGTCACACAGTTAAAAAGAATGAGACCGACTCTGATTCCATGCTTTAACATCAGGTAGAGCTCCCAGCAACTGCCCTCACTACTTCACCACTCCTTGAAGCTTACCCTCAAGTTTCCCTATGAACTCCAAGATCCTCTTTTAGATGCAGAGGAGAATGTTCAGCAAACTAGAAAGAATATATACCACTATTTTTGTAGTAATTTCTAAGGGGTTAATTTATAAATTAACCTCTCTATTGGGATAGTTTGCTACTATTTTAAAAATGTAATTTCAGATAGCAAAAATGTAATTTCTGATTCAGGCATTCCTTTTTACAGGAGTATGTTGTATACATACATATATATATATATATATATATATATATATATATATATACATACACACACACACATATGATTCAAATAATGAGTATACAAAATTATTTACTATGCCAGAGACATATATCACAGAAAAAGGTTAGCCAAGCCAGGTAAAGAAACACACTTAAATGGAACACTCACTGTAAGGAAAAGAAAAAAAGAATGAAGACTATGGTCACAGTTTAACAGATTCCTAAGGTCTATAAACAGTATATACACCTTATTTCTAGTTAGTTGCTTAAATAGGAATCGCAGACATAAGATTGTATTAAGAATGACCAATGGCTTCTAATAACTGACAAAACGGTGTGGTGCACTGTGCTGTGAGGTACACAAACACTGTAGAATGGTGTACTATCTCACACACTCCCTTTTTTGACAGCTCTTAGTCTATTCTCTCAGCTGTTTGCAAGTACATGAGATGCAGAGACTTTCTATGGAAGGAATATGTTCTTTTCTTGTTAGGGCTAAACTCTGTTCATACTTTGTATTATCTATTCACAAGGTGTAAAAATAACATTTTTAAAAATAAATTTGTTTATGTGTGCTCATAGTATGTATTTGGGCCAGGTGGTGATGGTACACACCTTTAAACCCAGCACTCAAGAGGCAGAGGCAGGTCAGTGAGTTCGAGCCCAGCCTGGTCTTATGTATTTGGAAATAAATCATGTTACAACTTTTAATGGTGCCAAGTAATTCACAAACTAAAATCATGTTTTAAGAGAATGAAATTTCAGATTAATCGAAAGTAAGGAAATAACGTTTGCTAATTACAGCTAATGGGAAAATGTCACAGCATTTTCACCAGCGTAGGACATCTGGGACTATGCTCCATCTTGGTCTGTCTCTCTCTCCTCTGTATATTTCTCACCTTTTGGGCCTTCCTCACTTACGCACAATTCTAGTTACCTGTCTTCAGAAGGTAGGAGATATAAAATCTTAACTACAAAGCAATTTTTTGAGGATAAATAGAGGCACGGGTGTACCCAAAAAGGGCTCTGGTGGGGAGGTTACAAATGTGTGGAAGGAAAGGCATTTCAAGACAGTATTAAAAACACATGTCAGATGAGTAATCAAAGACAACATAGGCAAGTTTCAGGGCCAAAGTAGCCTGGCAGTGGTATAAGGTTGTTCAAGAGACCAGCAAAGGAAGGTTAGAGCTTGCACTCCAGGCAAGAGTTTGGACTTTTTACCAGTGCTTGCCAAGAGATATACCATATAAAAATGAGGCTTTAACTACATTACTACAAATATTCTTAATACTACCACACACATAATCACCCATCTTCAATGGCGATAACCTAAGTCTTGCCTTGGGTACCATACTAATTCTATATCCTAGAAAAATACCCAATGCTCAAAGCATTTATGTTGATTAGCATAAAAAAAACTTGCCTGGAACACCTAGCTGACAGTTTTAATTCTGAGTCATATTTGTTAAATTTCACAGCCATTCTCTGATGTGGGATTCCCCTCATCACATGTATGCTGTGAATGTGTTTGTTAATGAATAAAGCTGCTTGGGCCTATGACAGGGCAGAATAGAGCTAGGTGGGAAAACTAAAGTGAATGCTGGGAGAAAGAAAGAGTCGGAGAGATGTAACCTTGCTGGTAAACCATGAGTCTCATGGTAAAATATAAAATAATAGAAACGGATTAATTTAAGATGTAAGAGCTAGCTAGAAATATCCTTAAGCTATTGGCCAAACAGTACTGCAATTGACATAGTTTCTGTTTACTTATTTCGGGTCTGGACAGCTGGGAATGAACAAGCAACTTCCGACTACCATTTTCTGTATCTGTTGAAGGCTTTTAAAACACTAAGTAACATGATCAATAAATGTCAAATTCATGGAAGACAACACTGGACCAAGGCAAAGACTGATTTCTAGATTATTGTTCTCTTTCAGATTTATAAACATTAAGGGTAACAGAATGAAAATGCAATCAACAGGCAGAAAGAAGCAAGAGGCTAGGAGAAGAGAAAGCCAGAAGACCTGACGAGGGTAGGATGGAGGTAGTCATGAGGGATGCTCTAAGACGAGCATTAGGAAGGTAACCCCTCACTATGGGAACATCAGAGTGCACAGACATGAATCTAGACAGCACTGTTTACTACATAACCATGTTATTTAGTGTAATACTTTCACATATATGGGGTTATCAATATAATGTTGTTATATGGCATGTGAGACTACCAAACCTAGGAAACGCATTTAGCATTTTTTAACAAATAGAGTAAGGCAGTAGAACAGAGGAAAGAATGATGTAAACATTGCACACTGAGCCTGATGATGCACGTCTTTAATTTCATCCTTAGAAGACCAAGGCAGGACCTCTGAGTTTCAGGCCAGCCAGAGGTACATAGTGAGGAAAGAAAAGAAAGAAAAGAATGCAAATTGGCAAATATGAGAACTGCTTGGATCCCATGAGCTGTTTAAGATGTCCAATGTGGTCCTTACCCGAATGTCTTTTGGATGCTCCCCTTCAGCTATCCTAACCATCCAGAGGAACTTGTTGATATCATCACCAGAATAGCCAATAACTCCTCCAAAAATAACCAATACATAATCAACATCCAGAGATCTCATGATTTTATAGGCGGCTGTTTCATTAGAAGACATAGCTTTTCCTACCTGTAAGATAAAATAAAAATGTATGTTTTTACTATAAGATGGAATTCACTGTGTTTGATGTATATGAATTTTGGGTAGGAATGATTCTCTATGAATATCATAAACATAGAGGAATTCACTAACTTCTTAACTATGATAACCATTTTATAACAGAAATATCAAAATCAGAATGCACATTTTAATAATTAAGTTCAAGGACATTTTTATTTTAAGATGAAAACAAGCAAGCTCTTAAAGACATAGTTTTCTCCCAACCTCAGGCTGAGCCTGGCCCATGATTTCCAGAGCAGACTCTTCTGAGCCAAGCAGATACCTGATAATTAGCCATAACAGTCACCAAAACAGAATCCATTTAAGACCCAGTTTTCTACTCATAGACTTTAAAGTACAGAAATGATTATGGAGATTCACTATTTAACAGAGTGAATATATAATTTGCATACCTGTATGACTTGCACATAATACTTGTTTTCATATTTGCAAACTTTTTCTTAAATTTGCAATGTAAAAAATATACATCAAGCATTTTAAGTTTCAGATTTTGCCTAGTTCTCAGTAAGCTAAATCTACCAAAAGCTACTGGAAATCAATCTGCAATTCTGATTACATAATACTACTCTTAAAACCAGACTACACAGGCAGACACATATTTTAACTTGTATCTTTCCTGTTTAATTGTAAATGAAGTCTGATTGCTAAGTATAATTGAACTCCTTTTATTTTTTAAAAACAAACAACGATGCCAAGTCCTCACCAGTGCTATGTGACTGTTATTCCAGGTGTTGTTATCCACCAGAGTAGTCCTGTTGGCCATCCCAGCGATCTGATAGCCATAGTCCCACCAGGACATGACCCGGGCATGTTCATCTGTATTTTGTCTTAGCCAAAAGTATGCTTCTCTAAAATCATCTAAGATATTTCTGGTGCTGAAAAGAACCACAGTATTATTTTAAAAGACATCTTAAGAGTGAAGGAGATGGTTTAAAATTTTGAGATGTTTAATCAGTGAAAAATTTCATTGTAAAAATGGCAGTTAAAAGCCCCTACTTCCAAGGTGGGGAAGGGGAGTGGTTGTGTCTGTACTAGTGTTTCCCAAGCTAATGCTCAAACAAATCACTTGTCTTGTAAAACATCAGATTCTAATGAACTAACTCTGAGACAAAGTCTGATCCTCTTTATGTTTATAAGACTGCATGTGAAGTAGAAAGTTGAGATGTGGCACTATAAAAGTCAGCTGTCAAAATCTAGCTGCACTGAAATGGTCAGGGTCCCTGAACCCACAGCTGGCTGGGTCCCGCCCCAGGTCTCTCAGGTAGGCTTGGGTGGGCTCCATAATCTGCATTTCTAGCAAGTTTTACACAAAGGATGAAGTCCAGTGTCTACTAAGTATACACAAATACACATGCAGAAAGATTTTGGAAAAGAGCACAAAAAATATAGTTACTACCACCCATCTCAAAAGTTGAGGAAAGCCACATGAAAGTCAAAGTAAACTTAGGGAGTAGGGTTGCCCTAGCATGTGGGCAGTCCTGGGTGACATCTCTACTATGCCTTAAAAAACAGAATCAAAATAAGAGTTTCACAAACAGTATTCCTTTTTCTCTGAGACAAAATAAAAAGGTTAGGTCTAAACCTTCTCACAGCCAAGTTGTTTTCTTACCCATCATGATTGTAGGAGGCGAGGACCACACTTGGACTAGAATAGGCATTGCTAGTGACCCATGTGCAATGGACGGCGAACATCATCAGGAGCATCAGCATGAGCATGGTCACAATGCTTTTGATGTTGGGGCCTAAGCCCTCTTCAGTTTTCTCTTGCTCTGTTACATGTTTTCTTACTTTACCTGCCTGAAGATGGAGAGTAAACAGAAGTCTTTGCCACTATACTTGGTTTATTAACACAATTGGGAAAAGTGGGGAGACTATTAACCTAGCAGTAACTCTGTGGTGAGAAAAGATGCAAACAGATATTCTATGGGTGATGTGGAGATCTGCTCTTCTCTTAATTAAAAGTAAACTTTAAAGTCAAAGTGAATCAAAAAATACACTCAAACCAAGGAGCCAAACTCAAGGCAAACTATCTCTATAACAGAAGGCAGCTTTTAATTAAATGGGGCTCCATTCTGACAATGTAAAATCCAGCATGTATATATTTATACTTAATTCTATTCTCAGAAATGGCTACGCCCACCTAAAACCCAGAGTAGGAAATTATTAGGAGAGAAACTCAATGCACAGAATAGTCAGAAACTCTAAGTTTAAAGGCTGATTAAAGAAAAAAAAGAATATAACACAAGTGTCCTTGATTAACACAAATCTTTATGATTTTTTTTCAGAGTAACGAAAGAATTCCAACCAAATCTTACACTATAGCATTCCAATGCTTATTCGTATTGATAAATTTAGTCAATATTAAAATAGCAAAGGCTAACAGGTCATTCAAGACAAGTGCTATAATTCTTAAGTCTTTTCCACTTTTGTCCAACATAGGTCTGCTCCTATTGTTACTCAGGTTAAAAGTGAATTCCACATATTAGAAACAAATAGGTGCTAACAAACAGGTATTTAACCAAATAGTACTTTTAAATACCAAGTTACCATTTTAAAGTTTTACACATGGGCTGGGAGAGTAGTTAAGAGTAGAGTGCTTGCTTAACATGTATAAGTTCTAGATTTGACTCCCAGCACCACACAAGGTCATACCAAATACAGACTAAGACCAAGTGAAAGCACTGGTCCACATGGTTAAATCTGATGTAACTCAGAGTTGTGTTCTCAAAAATGCAAAGGCATTAACATCCTGTGAGTTCTTAGGTACAACTGGCCAAAAAGAAGTTAACAATCCCTTTTGATTCCATTCTTGTTGAAAGGAGGCCACTTGTTCATCCCAGCCACCCAGAACCAAAATAACCACAGATACTGTATTAATTAAATCATTGCTTGGCCCATTAACTCTAGCTTCTTATTGGCTCAATCTTACATCTTAATTTAACCCATTTCTATTAATCTGTGTATCGCCACGTGGCTGTGGCTTACTGGGTAAAGTTCTGTCCAGCTCTAGCAGGGCTGCGAGGCTTCTCTCTCACTCTGCCTTCCTTCTCCCAGTATTCAGATTAGTTTTCCCCGCCTGCCTCTGCTCTGCCTTGCTCTGCTATAAGCTCAAAGCAGTTCTTTATTAACCAACAGTATTCACAGCATACAGAGGGGAATCCCACATTACCTCCCCCTTTCTGAATGCTGGGAGAAGGAAGGCAGAGTGAGAGAAAATCCATGTAGCCCCGCTGGAGCCAGACGGAACTTTACTTGATAAGTCACAGCCACATGGCGATACACAGATTAATAGAAATGGATTAAATTAATATGTAAGAGTTAGTCAATAAGAAGCTAGAGCTAACGGGCCAAGCAGTGATTTCATTAATACGTATCTGTGTGGTTATTTTGTTCTGGGTGGCTGGGACAAACAAGTAGCCTCCTTTCAACAAATTGGCGTGCCAACATGGGTAACTACATCCACATAAAGACCTGAGAAAGCTTAAAAAGGAATCCTAGACACACAGACACACACACACACACACAAAAAAAAAACAGAGTTAAGCATGGTTTGGTAGCAGCATTTTCTTGGGTGGGCTCTGTTTGCTAGAAGCAAGCAGAGGCATGGCTCCTTTAAGAGAGGTCTTACTGATTCAGCCCTAGCAGAAAAAAGCTGTGCCGTTTTGCAATGCCAGCTTTCTGGGCCGTGCTAACAGCGTGACCTCTGGCTCTTTCATGAGGCCGAGCTTTTATATGGACTTTGTGAGCAACGTACTACAACTTGCTTAATGGCAACACAGACCTGGTATGTGCTTAAAACTGGGATAATATACACGGCTTGCAGAGGCGGTATATATGAACTTCCATGTTTGACTGTGTGGAGCAAGCAGGCAGTACTATACATACCCTAGTAATGCCGTAACTTAAGTTTTTAAAAAGCGCTTTAAGCATTTTAAGAAGCTGTCCTGGTGAGTAAAGAATTACAGATATACAATAGGGCAAATCCAGATAAAAAAGACCTATAAATGGGTCACAGTGCTGGATAAATGTATGTAGGCTTGGGAGTGAGAAGAAAAAGAATATAGACAGTTATAAAAAGAAGTAAATGAATTAAAAAAAAGAGGTAAAGTCTTTAAAGAAAGAGTACAGACAGTCATAGAGTAAAGGAGTAAAGATAATAAGTATTAAAAAGTAATAGAGTAAGAAAAGGCACGTAAAGATGGAATGTACACAGAGAGTCCAGATAATGTTTACTATTGTGTTTTCTTTGAAAGTTTTTGACTGCAGAGAGACATTTGATTCTGGGGATTGCAAAGTTAAACCAACATATGTACTTTAAAGGTATCTTGACTTCCAAATGTGGGTCTAAGGATTTGTTGCTTTGGAAAAGAGGTTTTGCTTTTGTTTCCACAGAGGATGAGAACCTGTGGATTCATTCCAGGCTAATGTGGTTTGATGGACCAATACCCCCTGAAAGGTCACTGTGAACACCCCTCAAAAGATTACTTCGCCCAACAAAAAGCAGGAAGCAATTTGGAGAAGAACTATACCCATATTCCCAAATATTGTTTATAAATGTTTCTTTACCTTTAAAGGAGGATATGCTATAGAGATTTGCATTGATATGGATCTTGGTTTATTTATACAAATTTAAGGTCAATTTTGTTATACTGTGTATATATATATTTCTGTTCTTGATTAAGATATTGTGATTGTGCAGCTCATTTAAAAATGTAATGTATAATTAAGAAATATAGGTAAATAGAGTCATCTATAATTGTCAAGCTTGTAGTCATGTTAGTTAGATTTTCTAGATGTACAGAGATGTATTTCAGATGGATAGGGATTCTTCAAATCTTTCTGAGACTACAGAATATAGCATTTAAAGTGTTTTCAGAATTTAGAACTTTTCATGAGACATATCTGCTCTTGGCAGCACCAATTACTTCAAGAGGAAGATGGGCATCGAAGAGGCTCCTGATGGAGTTTGCTAGCCATTTGGGCAAGAAACTGCTCTTGCCTGGTCCGCTTGATGAACTGGAAATGCAGGACCTACAGAGAAATGACTGCTAAAGTTGCCTAAAGGTGAGATGATCCTTCAGGGTTCCTGCTTCATGAAAGAGTCTGCTAGACATTCTGCAGGACACACAAAAAAAGTGACTGACAAGCTGCCAATATAGGCAGAACTGTCTTTGAAATTTCCTGCTTCATGGAAGTCTGATGAATACTATGAGCCAGTAGGCTGAAGATGGATGCTCCAAAGATACAGAAGAACTTTGGGTGACTATCCAGGCAGTGAGATGTCTCTGTCAATTCTAGAGTTTTGGAAGTTGCTTACAATGCACCTCCTGTTTACTTAGGTAATATTATATCCTTCTGGAATCTTTGATGCATTTGAAGAATTTAGTTTCCCTTAGTTATGATAAAAGATAAAATAGATACAAATATTGTAACTTTAATTCTTGCTTGACAACTGTTTTATGTAATTTTACTATGTTAAACTTAAAACCTTCCTTTTTATTTAAACAGAGAAGGGGGGTGATGTGGGATTCCCCTCTGTATGCTGTGAATAACACTGGTGAATAAAGAAACTGCCTTGTGTTGACAGGGCAGAACTTAGGTAGATGGGGAAAACTAAACTGAATGCTGGGAGAAAGAAGGTAGAGTCAGGGAGAAGCCATGCAGCTACCAGCAGAGACAGACGTGCTGAAACTTTGCTGGTGGGCCATAACCTCATGGTGATATACAGATTAATAGAAATGGGTTAAGTTAATATGTAAGAGTTAGCCAATAAGAAGCTAGAGCTAATGGACCAAGCAGTGATTTAAATAATATAGTTTCTGTGTGATTATTTCAGGGCTAAGCAGCCAGAACCAACAAGCGGTCTCCTCCCAACACATTCTGTTTACTCTGAGCTTAAGGGTCAACTAGGATTTACATTTTGAAGCAAGTAATGGAGAGGAACTATAGACTACACAGCTAGTTTGTACCCTCATTTCAGCATGCTTCCATCTGGAGACTCTCCTGGTGCTGGAAAGATCAAGACAGCACAACCTCTCACCTTATCATACAAGTTTCCTGGGTTTCTCTTGTCATCCTCATCACTGCTGTCCTCCACAGGGGGATTTTCCCTTTTCATGTCATCCCCCAAATAGTGCTCAAAAACATTGGAGAAGGCAATTGCAGACAGCATGCAGACGACTGGGGTCAGAGTCAGCATCAGCCGCACCATCACTCCAGCAAAGTAGACAGCACTGATTGCATACAGAGCAACTGCAATGACAGGTTTTCTTTCAACACTGAGGGGAAAATGCTCACAGGAAACTACATGTTAAATACCATAGCACAGAAAAAAACCCACAATAGGCATCTCACAAAGCAACTGTTTCTAAATCGTTAAGACTGACCATATAGTCCTATTGAGTAAACTAAATAAAAACTATCAACAGTTTAGAGAAATGTACTATCATTCAAATTTAATTAATTACATATATAGAAAATTAAATGTAATTTGTTATTTTCCAAGAGCATCAAACATCACAAAATCCATAGCTGACAGCTAACACTGAAGTTTATGGAACCAAAAACGGCCTAAGAAAGCCAGCGCCAATATCTGGTGCAAAGCTTTCTTCAAAGCAAACATGAGTAAGAATAGTACTGACAGGACGTATGGACACGTCAGGTAGCACCTAATGACAATTCATCTTTCCCTGGCCAGAGCTCTGGAGTGGGCGTTGACAGTCTCAGGCTAATGGCCTGAAAAGCCAATGAAGTATCTGACTCCTACATCATCTGAAGTTACTGAAAATATTCATGTGGGTAGGATGTAAAATTTATATGCCAAGTCTACATTTTAAAAGTAGTAACTAGAACATATATACACCGAAAATTCAACTAATTTTTCTTGGCCAAGCACCTCCATGAAACAGGAGAAAAATATTCTTGAACGTAACATATGTAAGTCAAGTAAAGAAAAACAAAACATTAACCTCAAAATGGACAAGAAATAATTGTTCTGAATCAAAGAGTTTATTGGAAAATAATCTTACCAAATACTCTTTCATCGTTGATATTTTTGATGCAGAACCATAGGCCTGCTGGGAAGGTACATACAAGAATATGTAGATCAAAGAAGAAAGACACCCAAGTCGTAGGCTGATGCTCAGACACTGATGCAATAATTGGAATGTGTATTTTTGCATACCTGATATTAAAAAAGTTCATTATTATTTACAATTAAAGGATAAAACAGGAGTTACTTTTAGATGAAGAAATTTTCTTTGATAACTGACATTACTCTTTTCCCCAACTTTCCTTATTTAAACTTGTATTTTAATTGCTATAGCTATAGTAGAAATCGATCTAAAGCTAACATGCCCCCTCAAGCATAGCTATCAAGAGCTAATCGAATTGCTGGCTCTGGTTTCTAATCCTTGCTCAGGTAGGCATCTGTAGTCCAGCTCTACTGCCTACAGCTACTCCAATGAGTTTCTCCACCTCTTATTGGTGTTACCCATAAATTCCTGTGTTCCAAAGCCTTTGTAGACAAGGGGCTGGCTGGGTGTGAGAACAGAAGCCATTCTGCAAACACTCTTGAGACTCCAAAGTAGTCAAAATTACTTTAAAAATGTAACTAACACACATCAACTTTGGAATTTAGCTTTCAGTCCTCAGGATCCAAAGGCTAAAGACAGCATACTCCTTAGTCATCACTACATAGTTTATGCTCTGCGATTACATTTGCACAGCAGCCCTTAGGTATCCTATCAGAAGGACACCTGATAAATAAGTGGTGGTAGGACTTTATTGGATCATTTAGAAAGCAACTGCAAAAACAGTGACGTCCTCTCAGCACTAGGTCATCATCTTACAGACAAAGTCTCACTGAAACAGTCTAATTCAAAACCCAAGTTTTAAAAATTAGTTCCTTTTATATAGCACTCTTCAAAAATGTGCCAGATACGCTAGTGTACTTCAGTTTTTTTTTTAAGCAGAAGCTTTAAGTGATTGTACAAAAAGTCCTTCATACCTATGTCATATATATTTGTCACAGTACCTTATCCTTAACAAAACTCAAGATGTAAGTTTTATATTCATTAGTTTAAAAAAGTTCTCATCTTTAAACTACACACGTGCTGTGCTGACAAAATAATGTTAGCCATAGCAGAGGACGAATATAGAACTTATGTCTCAAAACAACAGTGTATTCACTTCAAATAGCTCAGCCTGGTATTTATTGTTGCTTAAGCAGTGACTGAAATGCTCATAATCTAGGAACACAGAGCAGAAAGTTATTTAACTAGGAGGTCAAATTAGTATATTTGAACTTACCCAGTATCCCATAATGAATAAAACCTGCCACTCCATGGTGCGATGTAACCTTGAAGGAAAAAATAGAGAGGAAATTATCTGCCTTTTTATTATTTTGTAAATTCTCTTTCTGGGGTGGTTGTGGTGGTGGTTGAGATTAGTCTCCTTGCTGCATACATAGCCTCTTGGGCCTATAGCTTGCCTCAAACTTCCAGCAACTCTCCTACCTCAGCCTCTCAAATGCTGGGAGTACAGCTTTATTTTGTAAATTAAAAAGTATATATAAAAATTATACACACACACACTGGGGACTGGAGAGATGGCTCAGTGGTTAAAAGCATTGGGTTTCCAGGACTTGGGTTTGATTCCCAGCACCCACATGGTATCTCACAACTGTCTATACCTCTAGTTCTAAGGGACTTGATATCCTATTCTGGTGTCTGTGAGCACCAAGCACACGCAGAGTACACAGACACACACGCAGGCAAAACATCCACACACACAAAAATAAACGAACAACAATAATTACTGGTGTCTTTTGGTTGCATGCCATGATAATACCAACAACAATTCTTATGGTTGTTGTTGGTATTAGTGTGTTGGGTGCATTCCAGTGTACATGTGGAAGTCAGAAGACAATTCTGTGGTGTTGATTTTCCTCTTCCACCTGGACTTGGGTTCTAGGAACCACATTCAGGTCACCAGGCTTGCACAGAAAGTACCTTTACCAGCTGAGCCATTGCAGCAACCCAATTTTGTCATTTTTCAGAACTTTGTTACTTTTAGCCAAGGATAATTTAAACCAATGTTCATACGATGTTGGCTTTATTTTATAGGCACCAATACATTTTCAAACACATAGCTAATTCTTTGACTCCAGTCACACCTCCTTCACTCTGTGCTGGACCTGTGTATTATCTGGGCAGATGGATACTCCAGGGAAAACTGGAGCTGTTGGTCAGGACTTGTGAGCTCAGGTTAGAGAGTAAGTTGGACCCAAAGCATGCTGAAATGATGTGGCCAACAGTCTCCAAGGTAAGAGAGAGAGAGTGCACAAAAGAGAAGGTAAGCATGCATAGCTTATCACAGATGCTGAGTCTTCAATAGTTTGGGGTCTTTAACCAGCAAGAGAAGGATGTTTGTGGATTTACCAGAGCCTGAAAGGCAGTAAAATCAAAATAAACTTGTTTTTTCTAAAATCAGGAATGGAGGTTTTTTTTTTTTTTTAAAATTGCAATTTGTAGTATGCTCTTCAGGTTTAGAACTTTTCGTAATTGATATTGTACAGTATTTGATACTAGGATAAATGCAACATGTGAGAAGAACCCGTGAAAGACTGTTTTTAAACAATAATCTAGAGACACAACTTGCATCTTACAGGCAATGGCACCTACCTGTGTATGTCAGATAGATGACACTAAGAAACACAGCACCTGCAGCTAGTGACACACCCAAAAAGAAAAGAGTCTGGAACTCCTGCTTTGTCAACCGGTCTCTCAGATACTGCAAAAAAGCGTAAGCTTGCAGCAATGCAAAGACACCTAGTTAAAGAGAAGACTCATGTGAATACAACACAGCGTTTTCCCAATGCCATTTCAACACTTTCACTCACAAAGCTCAGGAGACCCCGTATCCTTCACACCAGAGACTAGTTATTCCATCTATCAACATTCCCTGTGTCAACTGACAGTTAACCTACAATTAATGCATCTGAAAAAAAAAAATCCTATTGCACATTTTTTCCCAAAGTGATCAGAATGTACCAGACAAGAAAAGCAGGCAACTGTGTATACTGATACTACCATGCATCACCATTGACTTAAAACATTATAGTTATTCTGGGCTGATGTGCTGGCTATTTTTTTTTTTTTTTTGTCAACTTGACAGAGGCTGGAGTTATCTGAGAAGGGGGAACCACAATTGAGAAAATGACTCCATTAGACTGGCCCACGGGGTACTGTCTTGAATAATTGGTGTGGGAGGGCTCAGCTCACTATGGGCAGTGCTGCCCCTAGGAAGGTGGTCCTGGGTTGTATAGGAAAGCAGGCTGAGCAAGTCATGGGGAGCCAGGAAGCAGTCCCCATACACGCCCTCAGCTACAGTTCCTGCCTTGAGTTTCTGCCCTGATTTCCCTCAGTGATGGACTGTGAGCGAACCACTTAGGTCAAATGAATCCTTTCCTCCTCAAGGAGGTTTTGATCAGTGCTTATCACAGCAATATGAAGCAAAGTAGAACAATTAACATTACTGAAGTCTCTTAGAAATCAGGATATAATAAAGTAGCTGGAAACCCATTTTAATACCAACATAGAAGAAAAAATGATTTCAAGGTCACACACATTTTAAGTGGACAAAACATTTGACAATGTCCTTTCATCTCAACTTCAAAAACTTTTCCATACCTGCAGCTGCCATATGCTCGCTTGTTCTGATTGGTTGAAATCCCACAAAAGGTATCTGCATGGATAATATTAAACCCACAATGTAGAAAGTGCTATATGCTATAAAAACAAAACAGGAAACAAGGTAATTTACTACTGCCATTAAGTACTCAACACATAAATATATTTATGTCTTATTTTTAGAAAAGTTTTAACACAACTTAAGAACAGACTCTTGAAGTGACTGATTTGATGAGTGGATGTTAGCTGAATTATAAATCATAAATATTCTATCCATTTTTTAAAGTATTAAGTGTTCTTTGTAGACTTCAGTTAAGTTTCTGTCAGAGACTTCCTTTCTAGAAAATGGAATCAAGTTTTTAAAAATCCACCAAAAATAATCATTGATAGGAGCCAAGAAGCTATACAATTACATGTGTATTAAGTAACTATCATTGCCGTGGTTACTAATCCAAAATATTCATAGCTTCACAAACACCTAACATTATCATTAACTTACAAGAGTATCTGCTGGTCTCAAAGGGACTGAGTATTGTATGTCTTCTGGACAGTCTCTTAATGCTCTCTGTACAGAGGTTTAAGGGTTTAGAAAGGATATACAACTGGCTTTCTACATGACGGAATAAAAGCCGGTCAGGGAAGTGAGAGTCTGACACAGAGGCTCTTTGCTCTCCACAGTGGTCCTCCTCAGCTTAGGTTGACTCTACTGCACAGATCTGCTGGAGGGGATGACAATCTGTGTCAAAAAGGTTTTCCCCTGACATGCCACAGATCAGGATTAGACTGGAAAGCATTTGGAATCACTGAAAGTAAAATTTCAGAGTTGTAAAAGGACTATCTTAAATAAGCTGATTTGAAAATATTATTCTATTCATAAACTTTATTTACATCACTTTCATAAATGTACTTGATATTCAGTTTGGGGCAAATAAACTACTATGAAAAGGCAAGTCTAGGGTGCATTGGAATAGAAGCTGTCACTCCATCACCTTTGTCTGCTATGCTGTGTAACAATGTAGAGCATACACTTCACTTCTCCTGCCTAACGTAGTTATACTTATTTACTTTTAAAGGAAGTCCACTTATAGAAGGTAAATTGTAGGCTATTAATTTAAATGTTACAACTACTTCCCAAGCTGTTTGGTAAGTGATGACTACTGTGTTGGGAAGATAAGTTAGTGAATCTAGTAGAAAGGGCCAGAGCTAATGAAGGCCACAGCTCCACCATCCAACCACAGTGAACTTTGCAGACACATGCTGAGTGGTACAGCCCTTTGTGAGATACTCAAATAAAATCCAAGTTCTTACAATTCTGAATCTGCTTATGTGGTCGAGGGCCCTTCTAGTAACCTTCTTTTACTAATTAATCTATGTTGAAGCCGTGATACAGACTCAGAAGCAGATGGGGAAAGGGAGAGGGAGGGGGGGAAACAAGGTTACCATGTGACCTCCAGGTATGAAAAATCAAATACTTTAGTTCCATCAATACAGAACAAAAGCTGGGTATGATCATTAACACCCCTCCCCCATTTAGAGCCCCAGATGCACTACTATCAGTATGCATTCTACGGGGTAGAGCTGAGAATCAAACCTAAATACGAGCATACACCAAAACCACCAGGAAAGTGCACAGGAGGGATAAGCTTTCTTCAATGAAGCCTGCACACACCAAACAGTGCAATCACCTCTTAGAAATGCAAACACAGAATCCAGCAAGGCTTACAGGACTTTAACTAAATATAATAGACAGTACAACTGTATTAAAAAAAATAAGTGATTCTTTAAAAAAAAAAACCTAAGGAGAAAATTAAGTAGCAAAACTACCTTACAAATGATTCAGGGCTCTTCAAGTGTTCACAAGTTGTGGAACAACCCAAACATATACCCTCATCATATCCCCATCATACCTCCATTACACAGCTGCTTCTTGGTTCCCTTCTTTCCAGAGCAAGGCAATCACAAATCTATGTCTGACTCTAGAGTCCTCCTTTTTTAACAATAAAAAGTAAGAGCCTCTACCCCATCTGCCCACCAAATTACATTCTTCAGGTATGTTATCATAAGGGGTATACTGGAACAAACGAATGAACACACACACACATACACACAGTCTTGTTTGGCAATATAAGCATTTCAGTTTGGTAAACCAAGCAAAATAACTTCTTAGAGACTGCTCACATTCATTTCCAGGAATATTTAAAAAAGGAAGACTACACTTTCATGCTAACTTCACATTCACTGTTATCAGTAAGGAGAAGCAAACATCCAGAGCTGGGCATGTGGTCCAGTGATAAAGCATCTGCCTAGCATGCCTAAGGCTCTAGGTTCTGTCTTCAGGACCATGAGACACCCAAAGCAACCTAGTAACACAACCCCAGTCTCTATGGAAACAAACACATTAGAATTCAAGTTAATAGTAAGAGTGCCAGGAATGAGTTTGAGGGAAGGATAGCCAGTCTAGAGAGCTTAAAGAAGCAAAGTGGAGTTGAGTTCTTATTATTTGGCTGATATCAAACAAAGTAACAGGGACACCACAGCTCTGAAAGGACTCTACTGCTCAGCCTCCATGTACTTGCGCCAGTGAAGCCAATCTGCTGGGACACTGCTGTGCTCCAGAGCACCAGTTAAGACAGCTGGACCCTGTCAGCTCGAGCTTTAATAGTTTTGGATCACTGGCTCTATGAAGGGTTTACACAGGAGAAATACACATCTTACCTCACAGAGCCTCTTCAGCACAAAGGAAAACACGTGTACCCAATCAAGTTTGGGACCACTGACCAAGCTCCACAAGTTTACCTCACTTAAGGTACTGTGCTCCCTGAATTTCTAAAACAGCACATACATCTCAGTATCTTAACTGACATAATTTACAAACTTCCATTTTAAAACAAAGTGGAAAATTAGATTCATTTGAGTAGAAGTAAATGAAGAAATTCGGTTAAGAATAAACACAACTTCCATCCACTATAAAAATAAAAGTATGTTTTTCTCCAGATTATATGACAGCACCCAATAGTGTGTTTGCAAAAAGACCTTATATCTATGATAAGCAGGACATTTTAAAAATAGAATATCCTATTAAGATCAATTCCGTCTAGTCTCTAAGTTACAGAAGTTGGTAAAATCAGATGGACAGTTCCAGCCATAGCACATGTAGTTAATGCTTGTGACAGTGGTAGGGGAGGGCTTACGCAAGCAGGAGCTTGTAGAGTAATACAAAAGTGCAGGGAGCCATACGCTTGCATCCTCGCAGTTTGGAGGTAAACAAATTCCATATATGGCAATGCTTCAGGACTGAGCGTCCAGGCGCTTCCCGCATGCGCAAATAACCTGAAGTGTCCCTAGCCAATCCCGAGAATTCTGGTGCCAGCAGGACTTAGCAGCCAATCAAGGCGCGAGTTGCGTCATATCTCCCTATATA
>PVIU01013605.1:0-55191 GCA_004026605.1 Ondatra zibethicus | reverse complement strand
ATCTGTTCTAGAGGTCCATGTATTTTTTTTTTTTTTTTTGGTAAATAGTGACCACTGATGTTGAGAGATATCAATAAACAGTGTTGGTTATTTTGCTGTTGTGGGCCGTGTGTGTGTGTGTGTGTGTGTGTGTGTGTGTGTGTGTGTGTGTGTGTGTGCTACATGAAAGTAGGTGACTGGATTTGGAGGAGAGGAAAGAGAGTAAAGATACAAAGCTCTCCTGTTTGCTTTCCTGGCTTTCTTGCTTCTCTGGCAGGCTTGGTATGTAGGCTCCTATGGAATGCCTGTTAGAGTTTGGGGCTGGGATAATAGGATGAGTGAGGAGGAAGGTTGGAGGAGAACAAGTGTTTGTTATGCTGGAGATGGAGGCAGAGAGAAGAGGGGAGTTGCAATAGATACAGGAGCAGCAATACAGTCTGTTTTAGAGTTAGGGGAAAGACTGGGGGATTGAATAAAGAGGCAAGGAAGAAGAAGTGATGATCCAAAGTTAAGCTCTTTTTTTTTAATGCCTGGAGTGTTTCATGCCTGCTTTCATATTCACTGTTCTGTTGCTGAGAAGATATATCATGACTAAGGTTTATAAAGGGAAGTATTTAACCGGTGACTTGCTTAAAATTTCAGAGGCTTAGTCCATTATCCACATGGCAGAGACCCTGGCACTGGAACAATAGCTGAGAGCTACATGCTAATCTGGAAGAAGAAAGAAAGAAAGACTTCGGGCTTGGCACAGGCTTGTGAAAGCCCAAATACCACTCCTAGTTGAACACTTCCTCCAGGAAAGCCACACCTCTAAATCCTGTAATCCTTTCAAATAACGCCACTCCCTGCTGACTAAGCATTCAAATATATGAGCCTGTGGGGGTCGTTCTTATTCAAACCACTGCATCCATGGTTTGAATATGCATTCCTACATATCTCAGGGGCAGTCAGCCATCTTATCACAGAGAAGGGCCCAGGTCTAGTGGTTTGAAGGCTGATAAGAAAATGGTGGCAGCATAAAGTAACGCATGGACCTAGGTAAGAAATGCAGGACCGGCTCTCTGGCCCAGGACTAGGGTGATGTGAATGGCCATGCTAGTATGGAGGTGATGCTTTTTATTCAACCTTTTGATAATTTCAGTCAGCATGTACCTCTATAGCTTAATTTTTACTTTTAACATACATTATTAAAATTTGTTTCCTTGGAATGTTGAGTTTGATCCTGAAGTTTGTGCCTTTGAAGAGCCCCCAGCATCACCCAACAAAGGGGTGTGAGGGGGATGATATTGGCCCAATAGAAAGACAGGAAAAAAAGAGACTGAAGCTTTTTCTTCCATCTTTGTCCTCTTCCAACTTGTTTGCTTTTGTTTTCTTTTATCTTATTTTATTATTATTCTTCAAATGTCTGCGTGTTGTCTAAGAGAAACAGACAGGGTGTAAATCTGGATAGAAGGCGAAGCAGAGAGGAACTAGAAGTTAAGAAAATGGAAACTACAATCAAGATATATTTTATGAAAAAAATCTATTTTCTATATTAAAAAAGAGGCTAGAGAAATGGCTCAGAAAGTAAAGGTCTTGCCACAGAACCTTGTGGATCTGAGTTCCATCCCCAGCAGCCATGGAAAAGCTGGCTACAATTGCAAGTGCCGATACCCCAGGACTGGGGAGGTGGACACAGGAGGATTTCTGTGACTTGTTAGCCAACAAGTCTATCTGAATCCATGAACTTCTGGTTAATGGAGAGGCTGTCTCAAAAAGTAATGCAGAAAAGTTATTGAGAAAGACACCAGATGAGAACCTTTGGTTCCACACAAACACATATACTCATGTATATGGGGTAGGGGGAGAGGGCGAGAGAGATCTTGGAGAAAAAGAAACCTAAGGAAGGCAATGATATTGGCCCAAACATTTGTGAAGAGAAGATCCCGAGAGGACTTCGGCTAGGTGGGATTCTTACCTTCAGGAGCAAATTCCCCTTCATTCTTGAGGAAGACAGTAGTAAAGATCACCACAAAATGAGTATTGATACAATATCAAGACTTAGGGTAGAAATCTTACTGAAGTCACTTAATAATGTTTACTTTTCTGTTAAACACATGTTAATAACTCTCAGTTGCACACGTGAAGACATTCCAGAGTTTCACAGTTAAGCACTTTTTCCAGGGCTAGACAGTCAGTAAGTGGAGGAGTGTAGTTGGAGCTCAAGTCTATCTGAATTCAAAACACATAGCCTTAATTTCTTCCTCATAAAGCAAAAAGATGGTGACAGACCCCACAACAGAAGTTTCAGAGTATCTAGGCTGAAATGTACTGACTCCATGTTTTCCTTCTTACAGTATTCTTTCTCCTTCTTGGAGTACACACAGCTTGTATTCCTAACCATAAGAAAGGACCAAAGTTTGTCTGAAGTTCAGTAATTGACAGGCCATGCATGTTCCTAAAGTCAGGGGACAATCATTTTCTCCAAACAGGGGAACACATTCAGAACCTGAGGAGAACTCAGGACAAATATAAATAAAACTGTTCTTTGCCCATTTCACTCACAGAACTAAAGCATTCAGTGTACTCTGCATCCAGACACAATGCTTCCCCAGGTGTCAAAGGCCCCTGAGGGTAAAGGAGTTCATCTCACTGGGCATGACTAGAAGAATGAGTACTAGAAAGTGAGAATAAGTGATGGTCACAGCATGTTTTATTTTACCTCCTGTGTATCTTACATGTGCGGGCATCACAATATTGCTCACTGAAAGCCAAATGAGCTCCCACCAGGTGAGCACATGAGATCCCGTGAGGCTAGCCAAATGAGGTCAATAACTCATCATGGTCCCCAGAAACAATGTTTATTTTTTTACTTTGCTCTTCAGCCTGCAGCCTTAAGGGAGTGCTTCAGAGGTGTGAAAAATTCTGAAGCAAGCTCTCAGAGATTGTATCCCTAGAGTGCAGAAGGGAACTATTCTGAAAGTATTTTTGTCAGAAACACCAAGATAACAATAGCAGTTGGTGTCAGAGGTGGGTTTTGTTTTGGAGTTGTCAGGATTTAGATTAGTCATGATGTTAATTATTAAATAAAAAGAGCCAGACACCCTACAGTGGAAAAGCTAGAGAATAAGGCCTTTGGATTGTATCTGTCTGAAACTTTTATTTATAAAATAACCCCACTAAGATGTGAACCACACATGATTCTTTGTCTTAGTAATGAATTATAATAACCTAATAAATGTTCATTATGATAAAAACGATATCTATGTTTAAACTTCTAAAGAGCAAACATGCTTTTTAAATTAAAAACTAGACAGGGTTCTGTATATTTTGCCTAAATCTTACTAAAAGATTATTATCAAAGCCACTTCTCTTTTCAAAAGAAAAGCTTAGACATGAAGGATTTCCTTCTTGCCCTAGGGGAAAGGAGTTGGGGAAAGATAAGCAAAAAGCCATGAGCCACTGTGCACCATGGTGTAGCACTTAATTCTGCCCTAACCTGTTTCCACCCTAAAGAAATGCAAAGTGGCAGAAGTGTCAATAAAACTAAAAGCAAGCATGTAATGTGCTATTCTAGGGACAAAAATGTAAGTTTCGGATACTATTCGGAGTAAGCTTACGTTCATGTATGAAGTGCTGGTAAGAATTCGTGCCAGAGAAAGGCCGCTGCAAGGAAAATTCTACTGTAGCCATAATCTGAAGGCACAGCCAACAAGGGACCCTATGTAGGAAAATCACACCCTAACAGAAGTATGCTAACCCAAAGTGCAGAGGTCCCATTGTCACCGCTGCAAATGTCAATGCTTGGGGTGGGCAGCATGCACTCAGCTGAGCTGTGTGCTATGACCTTGGGCACACTGAGAGAAAAACTACAGTTCTCAGAATAAGCAGAGCTTTTTAAAAACAAGTAGTTCCATTTAGAAGCATGTTAAGCCACATAATCTAAGCCTGGCAGGCAGACCAAAAAAGCAGGGTCACTTACTTTGAATCAGTATGGGAACATTACGCTTCTTTCAAAATTATCAATAATGCTCACCTTAACATTGTACTTTCAGTCAGTTTTGTCCAGGGTAGCTTCTGCTGGCCTTTCATCTCTGCTTCAAGTGCCTCTTGCGCCAGGTCTGTTCTATTGCCCAGTATTATGTAGCAGCCTTCCTAGGTTGCTTGAGAAGCCAGATTATACCAGGCCTTCCTCTGAATAGCCCAAGACAGATAAGAAGTAGGGAAGAGGGAGCAGACAAATTAATGTGAAACAAACTAAAGATGATCAAGATGAAAAAGAAAAATGACATTTGACATATGTTATTCAACATACCACATATTTTTTGTCTTAGCAATATTTCTGTTTAAAAGGTAATGAGGAATTTTCAAACCATCTTTTCATCTAGAGTAACAGAAAAGCAGGAAAGAACACAGCATAGTGAGGGAGCTTCAAAAACAAATCAACAACAGTTAATTAAAAACAGAGGCCATGAATTTGAAGGAGAGCAAAGAGAGGTATCTGTGTAGGACCCAGCCATGACAAGGCCAAAATAAGCCTGAGTCTCAGTAGTTTTTTTGTAAGGCAATGCCTGCTTCCAAGAAAGACCACAAACTGATACTACCCAGGCACCACCCAGGAACAGATCGCTCAAAGAAAATTTTTAAAATTTTAACTATTGTAGATAGGTTCACCTGCCAGTACACACCCATTGCTTTTCAACAGGACACCCCTAGACAAATGTCAGCCAATCAGGGGTCCTGAACCTTAGAAATTCCTCACTCCCACATTTGCTACTATAAAACCCAACCCTAACTGAGCTTGGGGCTCTCTGATCATTCTAATACGTTGGACACATGGGGAGTCTGAGTTTGCAAACTTGTGTAGAATAAAGGCTCTTTGCTTTTCTATATGAGAATCGGTCTCCTTGTTGGTTTTTAGGGGACCTTGCAGATCTGGGCATAACATAGGGAAGGGCTTGGAGGGATAATGTAATTATATTATAATCTCAAAAGTAAAAATACATAATTAAAATTAAAATGCAAATCATACTCTAGAAGAATTCTTATAAGTGGTTCTACAAAGGATATTTTTGAGAGACCACAATAAAGACATTATAAAGAGGATAAACAATAGAAAGCCTTCAGAAGAAATTTAGGTAGAATTCACTAGCATTCTCAAGCTGCATTCTAACTTTCTTTTTCATCACTGAGCATAGAGGACACAAGGTCTTCATGCTCACAGATTAGGAAAACCAGAGCTGTTAAACTCACAGACTTTTTCTCTTCTCCAAAAGGGTTTTACACCTGTTTCTACCTAGAAAGCTGGGATTGAGTATAGTTAATAACCTGGTGATCTTTGCTACCTATAGGGACAGGCCTCACCCAAATACCCCAGGCTATTCTGTTTATATCAGACTCTTTACATGAGAACCCATTCTTAAGAAAAAAGTCCCATGCACTTTGCAAAATCGTTTACTATTATGCTTATTCCAGACTCTTCTTTTGTAGACCTTCCTGAGCATTGTTTCTTAGTCAACAGAATCCATTCTTGTGGAAGAATTAGCAGGTACTGTGCAAAAGATGTACTTTGCCAGGGAGTTCTGATGCAGTCATGCCTTAAGCTTTTTTTGTGATGACTGTCATGAGGAAACTTCTTTCCAAAATTTTGCTGTGCTTGAATATGTCAAAACTAAACTGCCAGGTTCAGACTCTAGAAGATTGAGCCAATACCAGCAAAGTCATGCTGAACCATGCTGTGGGACAATGGTCTGTACCCTGTCATTTATATTTTCAATAGATGCTGATTGGCCAGTAGCAGGAAGTATAGGCGGGGCTGAAAGTAGAGGTGGGGCAATGAGGATTCTGGGAAGAGGAAAGCCCATTTCTGCAGTCTTGACCCAGCCACAAAAGAAGCAAGATGTGACTGCCTCGCCGAATAAGGTACCAAGCCACGTGGCTAACATAGACAAGAATAATGGGCTAATATAAGTTGTAAGAATTAAGAAGTCTGAGCTACTAGACCAATCAGTTTATAACTAATGTAGACCTCTGTGTGCTTTCTTTGGGACTTAACGACTGCGGGAACCAGGCAGGACAGAAACCTCAATCAACAGAACCAGGTTTCCTTCTAAGGATCGTTACCCTGGAGCTGTGGTGCTTGGAGGAACTCCCACAACTGAGACCTGTCGTAGGTACCTCAGAACCCAGCATATACCCAATCAAAATTTCCCCATCAAACTTTGGCTGCTGAACTTCATCCTAGAGTTATCTTCTGGTGCTGCTGGTTTAATCGTTCATTGCCATACACATTTCAACCCACAACACAGCCTCTGCTCAGAGTCATTCTATAAGAGACAGACCCTTGAATTTTGAGGGCTGGCTATTGTTGTCATGTGTTTTTATGACATCATTTTCAAATAAGGACAACAGGTTCCTAAAGTGTTGTTGTCCCCATCCCAAACAAGAGACTTGTTTCACATTAAGCCACATTCAAGACAAACTGTTCCCCTCCATGAAGGTCACAGTAACAAAGATAGAATGGGGGAATTTCCTTGCTGAAATGCTGCAAAGATTTGAAAAGCATTAAAACGTATTTCACTTTTTCTCAGTTCAAATAGACTGAAAGAAAGGGGACATTTATTTCCATGACTACTTCAGGTAAAGGCTCAAATCCTCTGGTTTCTCTAAAGTTTTTGCTTTCGTGTGTGAGATCGCACTGTCTTTCATCAATAAACCCATAAGGGCTTTAGAGCTCTGCAATCCTTGTAAGCAATCCCAATATGATTTAATGTTATTTTCTGGGTTTTGTTCTTCACCTCAACAGCAATTCAGAACAGATTATAATGAATCCATTTTTGTTTCTACACTTCCAATTGCTTCACAAAATATGCTTTTAAAGGAAATCAGAATGATTCCACTGTTGCAGAATTGTCCTATACTTCTGTACAGGTTTGGAAGAAGCCTCAAGAGTCCATAATAGTCCATTTTGTGACTGCAAACCACAGTGAAACTATCCCTGGAAGATAACTGTCCCGCCTACTCATAAAGATCAACAAAAGTTTGACACCACAATCTCCCTCTACCATGCCAAATGTTGAAAGTGCTTACCGATGACAAACACATTATCATCCATATACTCTCACACGCTAATTAAACCTGTTTGTTTAACAAAGAAAAGATAGGCTAGGTAAATATTCATTCTAACTTAGCTTACTATCATTTACTGGATGACTTTTATATTCAAGAACTGTAATGAGTTAAAAACTGAAATCTGGCCAGGTGTTGGTGGTGCTTTAATCCCAGCATTCTGGGAGGCAGAGGCAGTTGGGTCTCTGTGAATTCGAGGTCAGCCTGGTCTACAGAGCAAGTTCCAGGACAGACTCCAAAGCTACAAAGAAAAAAAAAAAAACAATCAAACAACAAAAACTGAAATCTAGTCTGTAACACATTGTGAAAAAAATTGAAATCTAGTGAGTAGAATAGACATGTTAACATTGTAACAAAATTGGATAATACTCTTAATTGTTAACTGTTAAGCCTTGGGAACAGTCTGTAAAAAGAGATACTTGGCGTAGAATCAAAAGGCAGATGTGCATGACCCACCATGAGCCTGGCAAAGGTATCAATCATTATGCAGAAATGCAAAGAGTGTGAAAAATGTGAAAAAAATGGCTTGGAAGCAGAAGGGAAATTTGTAATTTATCTACTTTTATAATTGATATAAGAATACTTTATTGTTTTGTGACTAACATGACAATTATGGTACATAAGAAGAAGCAATAGCATTGCAGAAAAAGGACTATTCTTGGAAGGTAAGTGCATGGTGATCACTCAGGGTATTTTTTTTCAGAATATTTTTTAATTTAAAAGAATTAGCAGCCATGGTGTCTAGAAATTACAATAAGGCTCAATACTGGTTCTTATAGTTAAGAGGTAATCAACAGGTACCTAGTGGGACTTAAGGCCCACTCAATAGGAGAGAATTGATGCCCAAGTCTATAAATTCAGTTAACCATCTGTAGCTTGTAAGATCATTAACCCTAGGGATGAACCTATTACTACCACATCCCTAAGCCAGTAAAAATACCCAACGTATCTTTGAAATACCTACCTTATAGTCATAGCTAAGTGTAGCTCTCACCCTTCATCAAAGAAGCTTCTTTTTAACAGCAGGTTAAGAACGTTCCAGGAATTCACAACTGGTAAAAACGGAGATCCCACCTGTCTCTGAGGGTCTCACTCCCAATTGATACATCTGCAATATAACTGCCACACCTGAAGCTCAGGAAACATCACAGAAGAGGGGCCAGGAAAACTGTTAAGAGGACCAGTGTATCTGCTACAAGACAGTGTCTTCTATATGACAGGGAGGTACACCCATGAAATCTTAACAGAATGGTCACTAAGCAAGACCTGTACACTAGCAATACCAGTTGACATCTGTAGTGATATTTCATTTGTATTTTAATAAATAAATCTTGCCTGAAGATCAGAGAGTAAAACAGCCCCACTGATCAGCCTTACAGACCAGGCAGTGGTACACACACCTTTAATCCCAGTAGACACACTAGTTTGCCATAGAAACTGGACAGCAGTGGTGTATATGTTTAATCCCAGCCTTATAGAGGAATATAAGATGGAAAGAGACAGATCTCGGACACAGTCTCATTCTGAGATTCCTGGAGGCAGGATTGCCATTTCAGATTGAAATAGAGGTAAGAACCAGTGCCAGGCTGTTTTGCTTTTCTGACCTTCAGGCTGAACCCCAATATCTGTCTCAGTTTTTATTAATTGTGCTACAGATACCCATCTTGAAAAGGGGAACTCTCACAATGCCCTACCCCCACATGAAGTATTACCAGGCAATTAATGGATACTAAAAGAAGGAGAATCAGTGTTCTCCAGGGACAAGCTCCACCCCCATAGGTTATCAAATCCCAATGATCATTCTTAAATACATACATATATGAGCACAACTAATAGATTAAGTGGGGATACATTTACATATATTTGCATATCTGTGTATTAAACATATGCAATATACATTGCATATATGTAACAATAATAATTAAGTAGAAGAGGTAATAAAGCTGAGGAGTGGGGGGACAGAAGAGGAGCTAGATGGAGAAATATGTGGTATGTGATGATTGCAAAATCTCAAGTATGAAATTCTCAAAAAATAAGCATAAAAAGTTCTCTAAGAGTTTTACACAAAAATATAATGTGTGTTAGTCATTTTCCACCTCGAATACTCTTTCATACTGCCCTCTCCCTACTACTGGAATCCTTCGTCCCTTCTTCTCAACAAATCCCTCATCATAGGTGCATGCCTATGGATGTATGTGTGTATGTCCACTGAGTTTAATTATGGTTGCTTGCATGAGCATAGACGAAAGATTGTTTTAGAGCTAGGGCAACTTATCAGCAGTTACACCAGAGAATGAGTGACTTCCCTTCCCCTAGCAAACACTGTCAATCATCCCTCAGAGAGAGGCCTCATAAGATCCTCTCTCTTCCATGATGAAATGTTTATAAGACCAACTTTGTACATTTAATCTGAACTGTAATGAATTCCTAATTGGAACATTCAGATTGTTTCCAGAACTCTTTTTATGATAATCCCCTCACTATCCTCCAGCTCTTATATTCTTTCCAAATCCTCTTCCATAATGTTCCCGGTATCTTGTAGTGGGATATATAGATATCTCAACCAGAACTAATCACTGCACAGTCCCTTATTCTCAGCAGCTTGATCACTCAAAATTTTCTAATAGTCTTTAATACTGTTTGCTTCATATTATGGTTTTCTTTCTTCTGAGAGCATAGCAGGATTGCATGTTCTGCTTCTTTGGAGGCGAACATAACTAACTGTGGTTTACTCTGGCTTGTGAAATACAAGTAAGTGAAGGGGTAGAAGGCTGTGAAAACCTAGGATTGACAGGGAATGCTGACATATCCCTCAGATCTGCATGCAGTCTGACTGGAAATATATTAACTATTTCTTTGTCACTGTGACAGAATGTCTAATGAAAGTAACTTAAGGGAGGCAGGGTTTATTTTAGTGCCCAACTTGACTTAGTTATTGCCTGGAGAAAGCAAAGCATCCAGAAAATGAAGTGGCTGACCACATTGCATTCACAATCAGGAAGCAGACACAGACGAACACTTTTTCATTCAGTCTGGAACTCTAGGCCATGGAGTGGTGACATTCATTTAGGATGAATAGTCCTACTTTGACTAACCCAATCTAGAAACAACCTCAGAAGCACAGAGGTTTGTCTCCTAGAAGATTCTAGATTATAAAAAGATGAAAATCAAGTTAAGCAAGAGAGATTCTTGACTGTTTATCACTATTCCATACCTAGTAAATATAGACAGATATAATAACTGTTTGATTTTATACAATGAATCTAGTTTAGTCACAAGAAAGGAAGTAATGGTTATTCTAAGTAGAAGAAGACTGTACAAGCATAGGCACAGAAATAACAATGTGCCTGGATTAGTATGAGAGCATGAAGACTAGAGTTGACCTCAAGAAGCAGCAGACGTCTATCATAAAGTGACTGTAACACCCATGGAACTAAGGTGACTACCCGAGAGCTTTCTCCTTGATTCTAGATCACTGGTTCTCAACCTGTAGGTCACTACCTCTTGGGGCTTGAATGACCCTTTCACACGGGTCACTTAATACCATCAGATATTTACATTAAGATTATAGAAAATTATAATTATGAAAATTATGTTATGAAGTAACAAGGTAAGTAATGTTATGATTGGGGAGGCACAACATGCAGAACTGTATTAGAGTGCACAGTGTTACAAAGATGGATAACCTACTTTACATTGCTTCCTTTTTTATGCCAACACCTTTTTGGAAACCTTGCCATGTAAAATTGTTTCCCTACCCCTTACCATGTAAACCTTCTATACACAAAAATATCTTTCTCAAGGACCTGGGAGCCATCCCACTAAAATATATTATAGTGATATTTTGTTTGTGGTTTTAACAAATAAAGCCTGCCTGAAGATCAGAGTTCAGAGTGAAGCCACTAGAGACCAGGCAGCAGTGGCATACACTTTTAATCCCAGGACTCAGGGGACAGATGAATCTCTGTTTGTCCAAGGCCACCATGGGTTACCTGAAATCGATCCAGTCGAAAAGAGAAACAGAGCTCACACAAAGGTGATCCTAGTACTTGGGATCACATGCCTTTAATTCCAGCACTAAGGAGGTGGAGACAGAAGTGATACGACTTGGGGGAGAGAGGAATATTAGGTGGGAGGAGCTCGATACAGTCTGAAGAGCAGTGCAAGCTGAGGCAGTAAGTCTGAGGATGCAGTCTGAGGATGCAGTCTGAGGATGCAATCTGAGGGGACAGTCTGAGGATGCAGTTTGAGGAGGCAGTCTGAGGACAGGCTCACCCCTTTGGTCTGAGCATTGGTAAAGTTAAGAACTCCAGTAGTTGACCACTCTGCTTGTCTGATCCCTCAGCTTTCACCTCCTGATAGCTGACTCTGAGTTTTTATTATTAAGACCAATTAGAATTTGTGCTACATCATATGATGACCAGGCAAGAGAGTGTCTTCTGTCCTCACTCTTTGGAAGCACATGAGTCTAACTTCAATAAGTACCAATTAGCAAACACAGATAGACTAATCTCATGGACAGACTTCCACCATAATGCTTTCTCCTAAGACTTTTATGCTGTATAAACTTACAAGCACTAACAAACTCTCCCACCTTTTGTTTAAAGGATGATATTCAGTCTCTCTTATGGCCATGGCTATGACTAACACCTTTCTTATCTCAATCTCCTATCTCATGTAAGTTGTCTTTAACAATAACAATATGACTAACTGGTACATTAATGTCTTTCATCCATTTGATTCCCTTTTTGCACAGGGTAAAAGTTATGGATATAGCTTAATTTGTCTACAAATGGATACACAGTTTTTCAAGTTTTTCAAGCACTAGTTTAAAATGTCTTTTTCCAGATATGTGTGGAGAGGGGGCTTGTTGGTTTTTGGTTTGGCTTGATTTAGCTTGGGTCTTTTAGGTTTTTTTTCTTCATTTTTGTTAGAAATTGTGCCTCTGTAGGAGCATGGATTTATCTATGGTCACTTGATTATATTCCATTGGTCTAAATGTTTATTTTTCTGCTAGTTCCATATAGTTTTTATTATCATGTCTCTATAGTATGAATAAAGTCAAATACTGTTATACTTCTGCATTATTCTTCCAGCCTAGCTTTCCCCACCTAGTTCTGTTCTGCTCTGCCATAGGCTTAAAGCAGTTTTTTTTTATTAATCAATGGTAATCATAGCATACAGAGGGGAATCCCACATCACCTCTCCTTTTCTGTTGGTGATGTGGGATTCCCCTCTGTATGCTGTGAATATAATTGGTTAATAGAAACTGTCTTGAGCCCATGATAGGGTAGAATAGAGCTAGGCAGGGAAAACTAAACTGAATGCTGGGGAAAAGTAGGCAGAGTCAGGAGAAGCCATGTAGCCCTGCAGGAGACGGACACCAGAACTTTAAGCCACAGCTACGTGGTGATACACAGATTAACAGAAATGAGTTAAATTAATATGTAAGACATAGCCAATAAGAAACTAGAGCTAATAGGCCAAACAGTGATTTAAATAATATAGTTTCTGTGTGATTATTTCAGGTCTGAGCAGCTGGAAACAAACAAGCTCCAACACAAAATTGATGGTCCAATGTATGCTATCTACATCCACATAAAACCTGAGAGGGCTTGGAAAGGAATTCTGGACACTAAAAAACAAAGTTTAGTCACATTTTTTTTTCAGATGGACTCTTTTTGCTGGCAGCATGCTGCAGCTTCTTTAAGAGAGGTTTTCTTAATTCAGTGGAAGCAGAAAAAAAGCCACGTGGTTTTGAAATGGTGGCTTTTTGGGCCGTGCTGCCAGCATGAACTCTGACTCTTTCAGGAGGCCGAGCATTTAAATGGGGTTTGTGGGCAGCATGCTGCAAGTTACTTGGTGTCAGCATGGGCCAGCTGGTTACCAGAGTTTAGGTGGTGAGGACGGCTCCCACCTGGCAGTCTCAGAGGCAGTGAATGGACTTCTGCCATGTTGCAGAGCACAGGCAGCACCTTATTTGCCCTAGCAATGGTGCTGCTTAGGTTTTTAAGATGCACTTAGCATTTTAGAAGCAGTCCTGGTTAGAAAAGGATTACAGATACACAATAAAGACAGATTCAAATAAAAAAAAATCTCTAAATGAGTCACAGTGTTGGATATATGTATGTAGGCTTGGGAGAGAAAAGAAAAGGAATATACACAGTTATTAAAAGAAGTGAACAGATTTTTTTTAATGTAAAGTCTTGAAAGAGACAGTACAGATAGCCATAGATTAAAGGAGTAAAAAAAACTAAGTCACATAAATATGGAATATATACAGAGAGTTTGAATTACACATATTATTGTGCTTTCTTTGAATTTTTTGACTGTGAAAGAGCTAAGTACAGAGAGACATTTCATTGTGTTGGCTGCTAAGCTAAACCAGCATATATATTTTAAAGGTATCTTGATTCTAAAATTAGGGTCTAAGGATTTCTTGCTTTGGAAAAGAGGCTCTTCTTTTCTTTCCACAGAAGTTGAGAACATATAAATTTCTTCCAAACTAATGTGGTTTGATGGACCAAGACCCCGTGAAAGGTTGCCAGGAACAACCCCCCCCCCCCAATTACTTTGCCCAACAAAAAGCAGGAAGCAGCTCAGAGAGAACTACACCCAAATTCCCTAAATGATTGTTTATAAATGTTTGTTTACATTTAAAGGGGGGGATATGCTACAGAGATTTGCATTGGTATGGCTCTTGCTGTATTGATGCAAGTTTTAGGTCAATCTTGTTATATGTATATTTCTGCTCTTGATTAAGGTATTGTGATTGTGTGGTTTATTTATATAAATGATATGTATAATTAAGAAATATAGGTTAATAGATAATCATCTATAATAGTCAAGCTTGTAGTCATGTTAGTTAGGTTTTCTCGATATACAGGGATATATTTCAGATAGATAGGTATTCTTCAGATCTTTCAAAGACTACAGAATATGGCATTTAAAATGTTTTAAGAACTTATGACTTTTCATAACAATGAGACACATCTGCTCCTGGTAGCACCAATTACTTCAAGAGGATGTTGGGCACCGAAGAGGCTCCTTATGGTGTTGGTTAGCCATTGGGATAAGAAACTGCTCTTGCCTGGACTGATTGATGTTATGCTGAGTGAACTGGACAAACAGGACCCACAGATAAATGACTGCTGAACTTGCCTAAAGGTGAGACAATCCTTCGGAGTTCCTGCTTAATGAAAGAGTCTGCAAGACATTCTTCAGGAAAAAGAAAAAGCAACTGACAAACTGCCAATATAGGCAGAACTGTCTTTGAAATTTCCTGCTTCATGGAAAAGTCTGCTGGAAACTATGGGCCAGTAGGCTGAAGATGGATGCCCCAATAATACAGAAGAATTTTGGATGGCTGTCCAGGCAGTGAGATGTCTCTGTCAATTCTAGAGTTTTGGAAGTAGCTTACAATGCACTTCCTGTTTACTTAGGTTCTGGAGGCTTTGATGGAGTTCAAGAATTTTATTTATAATTATAGTTTTTCTTAGTCATAATAAAAGATAAGTAGATATAAATATTGTAACTGTAATTTTTGCTTGATACCTGTTTTGTTATATGTAATTTTACTATGTTAAAGTTTAAAACCTTCCTTTTTATTTAAACAGAAAAGGGGAGGTGATGCAAGGTTCCCCTCTATATGCTGTGAATACCATTGGTTAATAAAGAAACTGTCTTGAGCCCGTGATAGTGAAGAATAGAGCTAGATGGGGAAAACTAAACTGAATGCTGGGAGAAAGGAGGCAGAATCAGGAGAAGCCATGTAGCTCCACTGGAGACAGATGCCAGAACTTTACCTGGTAAGCTACAGCCATGTGGCAATTCACAGACTAATAGAGATGGGTTAAACTAATATGTAAGACCTAGCCAATAAGAAACTAGAGCTAATAGGCCAAGTTGTGATTTAAATAATATAGTTTCTGCATAGTTATTTTGGGTGTGAGTATCCAGAAACAAACAAGTGGCCTCCAACTACAGATCTACTATATAGAATATATAAAGAAATGAAACTTTAAGCTCCAAAAAAGAAAACCATCTGCCTTAGTTAAGGTTTCTCTTGCCAAACAGAGACACCATGACCATGCAACTCTTATAAAGGAAAACGTTTAATTGGGGTGGGTCACTTATACTTTAGAGGTTTAGTCTACATTATCATGGCAGGAAGTAAAGCAATATGCAGGCAAACATGGTGCTGGAGAAGGAGTTGGGAGTTCTTACATCTTATATAAACATCAAGGAGTTGACCCTCAGGCAACCAGGAAGTTGTCTGAGATATTGGATGTGGCTTTAACATATATGAGACCTCAAAATCCACCCCTACAGTGACATACTTTCTCCAAAAAAGCCATACCTACTCCAGCAAAGTCACATTTCCTAGTAGTGCCATTCCCTATGAGTTTATGGAGGGCAATTACACCACCACACCATCCAATAAGTTGGTGAATGAACTGACTAAATAGCTTTCAGAAGAAACTTAAAGGAGAAATAAATATTTGAAATGCAATATCTACAGCCATCAGACAAGAACAAATAAAACTTCTCTGAGAGTCTGTCTCACTGCAATCACCATAACTATCATCTAAGAAACAAGCAACATTGATAACAGGATCCCTTACAAATCCGCAAGAATGACATTTTTGCTTTAGCAGAGAAAGATGCCCTGCATTCACATCTACCTCACACTGACGGCTATTCTTACCACTCAAGAGAAAGCACACCTACCTTTAGAGTTCAGTGATGAATTTTGCTTTGGCCATTCATCATTCACAGACCAAATGGCATTAATGAAGCATTACTAATACAGAATGGAAGAGCACAACTGTGAAGTAATGATTAACACAATTATTACATAATCCTTTATGAATAGGGCAACAGAAATTTAGTTGAAGATCAAAATAGCCGATAGAGCTTGCCTTTCAATAAGCTCCAACTTTGGTAATTCAAAGGTTCCACAGGTTATAATTGTATCTGCCAAAATATCATAGCCTATTCATATAAATATGCAAATAATATCTATAATAATATTAATACTGCTATAGGTTGGCTCACTAGAATTAACTGTCCAGTCCCTTAAATGAGTGATGAATAACAGTAGAAGTGATGAACAACATGAACAGATGAGTGATGAATAACAGTATTCATGTGGTTAAAAATAGAGACATCAGAGAACAGTGAAAACTAGCCTTAGAAAACTCATGATTTTTCTGTGTTCTAACAATTTAACTCAGTTAACATGAGGAAAATCATGCCTGATACCAAAACCCCAGCCAACTACTCTGGGCAAGGGAGGTCATGAATCTTAGGGGAAAACTTATTGCTGCCACTTTCCTAAACTATTTCCAAAACTACAATTTCCAAATATATCCTAAACCTATAGAAAAGTGTAGCTCTCACTTCTCAACATTAAAACTTTGCATAGTATTATTGAAACCACTTATACCAGATGATACAGAATTGACTTCATTGTTTATACAGGTACAACACATAATCAGGAATAGGCTTTGTCCGATGTACATAACATACATCCGATCCCATATGGGTCTGCCAGGTACTCTAGCACAAGGCAATGCAGAAATTGATCAATTATTGATTGGAAGTGTGTTGCAGGTCTCAGAATTTCATAAAAAACATCATATCAATAGCAAAGGTTTAAAGAAAGAGTTTTCCATTACATGGCAACAAGCTAAGGAGATTATAAAGAGATGCCCTACTTGCTCTTTATATAACCAAACACTGCTACCTGCAGGAACTAGCCTGAAGGGTACTCAAAGGAATGAATCTAGCAGACGGATGTGTTCCACTTTGCAGAATTTGGAAAATTAAAATATGTACATCACGCCATTGACACTACTTATTCAGGCTTTCAGTGGGCAACTGCTTTAAGCTCAGAAAAAGCTGATTCAGTAATCGCACATTTATTAGAAGTTATGGCCATCATGGGTATACCTGCACAAATAAAGACAAATTGCCTATGCTGGAGAGGATGTGGAGTAAGGGGAACTCTAATCCATTGCTGGTGGGAATGCGAACTTGTGCAAACACTTTGGAAATCAGTGTGGCGGTTTCTCAGGAAATTGGGAATCAACCTACCTCAGGATCCAGCAATACCACTCTTGGGAATATACCCAAGAGAAGTCCAATCATACTACAAAAGCATTTACGCAAATATGTTCATAGCAGCATTGTTTGTAATAGCCAGAACCTGGAAACATCCTAGGTGCCCCTCAATGGAAGAATGGATCAAGAAAGTGTGGTATATATACACATTAGAATACTACTCAGCGGTAAAAAACAATGACATCTTGAATTTTGCATGCAAATGGATGGAAATAGAAAACGCTATCCTGAGTGAGGTAACCCAAACCCAGAAAGATGATTATGGTATGTACTCACTCATTGGTGGACACTAGCCATAAAACAAAGGACACTAAGCTTATAGCTCACAAGCCCAGAGAAGCCAAATAGCAAGGTGAACCCAAAGAAAGCATATACAGATCCTCCTGGAAATTGGAAGCAAACAAGATCACCAGGTAAAAGTTGGAAGCACGGGGGCGGGGATAGAGGTGTGGTTAGGGGGAGTGGGGAAAGGGGAGAGGGGGAAGGAGAAGGGAGAAGGGAAGGACTGGGGAGAGCTTGGGGGAGTGGGAGGGTGGAGATGGAGGAAAGGTGGATATTGGAGAAGGGAATAAGATATCTACATTAAGGGAGTCATTTTAGGACTGGCAAGATACTTGGCTCTGGAGGGGATCTCAGGTGTCCATGGGGACGTTCCCAGCTAGGTACTTGGGCAGCAGAGGAGAGGGTGCCAGAACTAACCTTGTCCCAGAGTCACATTGATGAATATCTTGATCACCACCATAGAAATTTCGTCCAATGGATGGAGATAGGGACAGAGACCCACATTCACATCAGAGCAATGGACTGAGCTCCCCAGGTCCAGTCAAAGGGCAGAAGGTGGGAGAAGATGAGCAAGGAAGTTAGGACCGTGAGGGGCTGGTCCACCCACTGAGACAGTGTGCCTGAACTAATGGGAGCTCACCAAATCCAGCTGGACTAGGACTGAACGAGCATATGATCAAACCGGACTCTGAATGTGGCTGCCAATGGGGGCAGATTGAGAAGCCATCAACAATGACACTAGGATCTATCTCTTCTGCATGTATTATCTTTTTGGGAACCTAGTCTATTTGGATGCACACCTTCCTAGGCCGGAATGGAGGGTGGAGGGCCTTGAACTTCCCACAGGTCAGGGCACCATGCCCTCTTTTAAGGAAGCAGGGGGAGGGAGGAGCGGTGGGAGGAAGCGGGAGGGAACGGGGAGAAGGGGAGGAAATGTAAAAAATTTTGTTTGAATGGAAAAAATAAAAGAATATGGAAAAAAAGAAATATACATATAACAAAAAAGAAAAGAAAAATCTGCTGAACTAAATCAACCAGTTTATTTCAAGGATGTGCTGACCTCTCAATGGAAGCCAGGAGATATGCTACGTTGGGGCAGGGGTTTTGCTCTTGTTTCCACAGGAGAAGAAAAATTGTGGATACTATCAAAATTAATAAAGGTTCTATTTGAAGAGGAGAAATCTCTTGGAAAGGAGAAATGACAACTCTTCCACAATGCTGATAATCGTACAAGTGGTAAGAAAAACTTATAGGATGGGGGCAGGGTTCTGTTCTTATCCCCACAGGAAAACACTCATCTTTGAAAAATTCAAGGGACCCTGGATGTTTGAATACTGGCAGTTGGAAAAACAACTACCCAATAGGGACTATCAAGAAAACTGAATAGGTTCTGTAAGTACAAAAGCTAAGACATACATGTGTGTGTGTGTTTGTGTGTGTGTGTGTGTGTGTGCATGTGAATTTATATTTCTAAATTTATAGAGCTGGTTTTGGAGTTGGACTCTGGCTCAGTCCCTCTCTAACTCCAAGCCTGTTGTTAAGAGAAAAACCCAGAGTTTCTGGAGTTTCTGTCTCATGTCAAGAGCCATGATATGGGACAGAAAGAAAAATGAATTTAGAAAACATCTTTGCTTTTTTCCATATCTATTTTTGTCTTTATCATGCCTTTCATTGAATATATACAACTGTATATGTCTATATAAATAATGTTTAAGTTTTCCACAGTGAACAATGAATTTTTACTGCAGCTATCTTTGAAGTTTCCAGGAAGACGATGGGATCCCCATAACAACAACTCTACCTGGTTGATATGACGTCATGATACTGATAGCACTACTACAAGGCCTGTTTCAGGTGCCAGCTGCACAAGACGGTTCCAACTTGGCTAGCTGAAACAGTGCACATCTTTTACAACATTCTGGCCAGACCTCCACAAAATACTCAGAGACTATTTGCAATCTTACCAGACATTAATCTTGAAATTTAACCATCATTTTACTTTCACAGTATCCCCCAGAAAGAACGTCACCCCCATGACAGCTGGAAGTAATTCTAGAGGACAAAGTCCCCTCTCCCAGCAAAGTTTGTCCTCAGGTTTAGGGACATCATTTAGGGGTTGATTATAATTGGTATACGGTTGAGGGTTGGGGGAGGAATTTTATAAGCTCAGGGATCTTTTTGGAAAAAAAAGAGGAAAAATTGGATGATGGGATAATAGATTGGTATTTGTGAATTATTGTTTATAGATAATTACATTGGAATAGATTCTTGTATATGGAAACAAAGTTAAATTATATTGAATATCGTATACATGTATGCTTCTACCTCTGTTTAAAACATTTTTATGTATTGATATATATTGTATTGATATATATATTTACCATATTTCAGTGTACATGTCTACATCTGATTAAGATACTTATATATTGTTTATGTATATATTTGCCATATTGCAATGTATACTTGTACATTGTTTACATTTGGAGGTCATTGTCCTCATTTATTGCACAGTTGTTTATTCTCTTAGTCTTTAAATTAGATAGGTGTTAAGAATGGTAGATCAATAGTCATCTATGTTTGTCATATTTATAGTTAGACTAATCAAGTTCTTTAGATACATAGAGATTATATTCTGTATAAATAATCTTCAACCTCTTCAAAGAGCTGTAGAATATGGCATTTAATCTAACCTAGAGGTCTGTGGTAGTGAGACACAATCACTCCTGGCAACACCAATCTATTCAGAAGAGATTGTTGAACACCAAAGACACTCCATTTGGAGTTTGTCTTCTTCTTGGCAAAACCCGCCTCTGGGCAAGGAACTGCCCATACCTCAACTACTGACAAAATACATAGTATCCAGAAATGGATAAGCAGAACTGTCAAATTTTGCCAAGACAGGGTAAGACGGTTTGAAAAATTTCTTGCCTTTAAAAATAATCTGTCAGTTATTCTAGGCCTTAGCCAAAGTTGGTTGCTTCAATGTTGCAAATATGACTTTGGGTGATTGCCCAGGTAGCCAGTTGTCTCTGTGATTTGTTGCATATTTTGGAAGTTGTTTGATTGCACTTCCTAATTACTCAGGTAATGTTATTTCCCTTCTCAGATCTTCAGTGGGGTTGAAGACTAGATAAATGTAGATACTTTCCTCTCATGACTTGGCCAAGTTATTTATTATACAAGACTTAAGCTAGTTAGAATAGGATATTTGTTTTTATTGTATATAATTTTGTAGTAGGTTTAGAACTCTCTTACTTAAACAAAAGGGGGAGGTGCTGCATGAGCTCCTTCTGCTCCTTCAGCCAACAGCCTTTAAGATACCAGCCCACTGGGGCATGCTCTATTTCATTTTAAAAAGCAGCAGCAGCCCTCTGCTCGCTCTCTTGCTTCCGGCTCCTGTTCAGACTGCTAGACTCTCTGTTTCCTGTTTGCGACAAGATGACTGTGGTTTAGGACATTAATCTGTAAGTTTTTTCCCCTCCAATAAATAACCCCTTTTAATAATAATTTCCAAACTGGTGTGGGATCGTTTTGCAGCATTATCATATGGAGACTATTACAGAAAGCCACAACTAGTCAAAATGGAGAGAATAACTGCCTAGTCTCAGCTGATATATTTACAACCCAATTTCTTATATAAAACTAAAGTAGCACCAGGAAAGAGGCAATGGAAAAACTTAAGAGCCAGGGGATGAGGATGTCTACTGCAAGCTCATACCTTCTAAATATGACAGGAAAGGTGCACACATGAAATCTCAATACAATCACTGCCTCAAAAAGACCTGAACAGTGACAACACCAGTTGATATGCCAACATGAGTGGAAGACAGCTCACAGGATCCCAACCCCAGATGATGAGTTAAAATAATGACTGCTGAGAGAAGGAGAGTTATTATTTCCTGGGGATGAGCTCCTAACTGATCCAATACCAAGTGGTCAATCCTGAAATCATACACATAAAACCAACACTGAAAGTACTCAGAGGGTGGCATTTTTACTTTTATTTGCATATGTCTTAATTCGGGTTACTACCGCTGTGAAGAGACACCATGACCGCAGCAACTCTTATAAAGAAAATATTTAATTGGGGTGGCTTGCTTACAATTTCAGAGGTTCAGTCCATTATATCATGACAGGGAGCATAGTGGCATGCAGGCAGATGTGGTACTGAAGCTGAAAATGCTACATCTCTACCAGAAAGCAACAGGAAGATTGAAACACTGGGAAGTATTCTGAGCATATGAAACCAGAAAGCCTGCTCACTTCTTCCAACAAAGCAATACCCTTTCCAACATAGCCACACCTCCTAAGAGTGCCACTCCTTATGATATTATGGGGCTAATTGTATTCAAACTACCACAGCACATATGCATATGTACAATAGTAATTGAAAAATGAGCCATGAATTTGAGAGGAAGCACAGAGCAGGGAAGACAGGTGAAGATTGGAAGGAGGGGGACAAATGATGTAATATTTGAATTAAAGATTAAATTAAAAAAAGTCAAAATATTTTCTCCATTTGGATGTTTAAGGAAGAAAATTTTAAAATTATAACAACATTCTTAATAAACAATGTTAATATAATTACTTATAATAATCCCTTATAATTTTAACTCTGCATGCACTAGAAATCCTAACAATATTTTTCAAAATGATTACTAAAGATGGTCAACAAATTAATCCCAAATTTGAATTCAAAGCAGAAAGTTCCTTCTTCACAAAACTTTATGGAAAATTTCTTCCCAAATTGTCTTCTGGAATTTCCATTCAGTATTTTTGGACCATACTTGACCACAAGAAACTGGAAACATAAATTCAGGAATAATGGAAGACTAAAGTATATATGACAATATAAAAATTGACCACAGCCATCAGTTTCATGAAGTTTATATATAACATTTCTACTTCACCATCTCGTTTCACTCTTAGGAAAAGGTGTGATGATATTGTCTGATGTCCCTATGCTTCAGTTTTTCTTCTTCTAATATAAACACTGATTTACTAGAGTACCTCCCAGACAATAAATCCATTAACAATAATTACAATCCATAATCATATAGTAAACAAATACTGAGGCCATTTAATGACTTTTATGAGAAAAAGAATGATAGATGAGTGTAAAGGAAGAATGTATTTATTAATATAGAAGTCTATAAACCTATTAAATTGGTTCTCAATGTTTTTCTAATTTTAATCCTTACAAAATTTGAATATACCCTTAAAGAACAGGTTTGTAGGCATGGTAAAAATTAACTTCATTCGTCAGAATGATGGGTTCTCAGGTAGTTAACAAAAAAAATTATTCTGAGTGTTTCTCTGTTTTGTTTGTGGCTGACATTTATGTCACTAGACAGAGTAGATTGAATTTCTAAATATGGGTTGATGCCACCCAATCAACTGATGTTTTAACAGAATAAAATTCTAGCCTCACGCTTGGTAATACAGAAATCTCTTACCTCATAACCTTCCAACAGGAAGATCAGTTTTTAACTGCTTCTATAAGACACAGCCTATCTTAGGTTATAAAACAGAAAGGATTTGTCAGCCTCCACACAGATGAATTGATTTCAATTAATTAAATACATGTATATAGATCCCTTCTGCTCTTCCATAGAACTCTAGTAAATCAAAATGAATGGACTGAATGCAATTTCAAAACTGTTGAACTTGTGATTCATCTGATATATTTGATTGCATTTATTTACTTATTGAAGGGGGATCATGTCACATAAATGGAAGTCATAGGACAACTTGGGCAGGAGTTGGTACTGTCTTTCCACTACATGGGTCCCAGAGATCAAAGTCATCACCAAGCTTAGCAACAAGCACCTTTATCTTCTGAGCCATCTTGCTGGGCTATATTTGACTATACAGAATGAAAATATTCATTAAGTTGCCTTAGATTGTTAACTGTATCTTTTCAGCTTAAAATAACAAGCTTTAAAAATAACATTACCAAAGAACTTTTTCTAATATTCTTCACCAGTTTCTAAGTAGCTTCAAACGGGTATAATAGCATAAAGCTATAAAAAGTATTTACCTTGTGTGAGAGCGAGTCAACCCTCCCTAATGTGGACAGAAATCATGCTTTCTACCAAAATGCAAATCACAGAAGAAACTCTGGCCTATTTACTGCTCCATTTTCAGTGCCCAGAAGAGTATTTGGCACACGATAGACATTCGATAAATTTTTAAAACAGAACAAATAAATAAATTCATCACAGCAAGCCTGCAGATACATTCCCACAAACATACACTAAGCTGGGTTTTATATTGCAGTGTTCAAATTTCACAAAGCCTGTGTTTAAGAGCCACTCTACATAGAGTTTCCACAATGACTACATTCAAGAAGAGCATAACTTTTGATTCCAGATTTTTTCATTAATGGCTTTTGACACTATACTTTGTATGAAAGATACTGAGGAAAACAGACTCGGAGATACAAAAGGAAAACAGAGATAGATAACCACCCTGCAGGAAATGGCTCACTAAAGAGCTCATGTCTGCTGAGCTTCCCGACAGCATCAGAGTACACACAATATTTTTTCAGCAAAGATATATAAATTTAAATATATTTTTTTCATTTCCTTTTTTCCAATAGTCAGTGCAATATAATGGATTTGTTTTTCATGAATTGGTTTCTAAATTTTTCCATAGAAAACTGAAAGAGGCAAGAACACAATAAATGTCAGGCTTTGATGTGACCATAAAAGTTCTTTAAAGTCCAGCTTATCAGAGGCCATGAATATAACCTTTAACAACGCCATAAAATACAAGAAAGACCACAGGGTTCAGATTTAGTAAAACTATGTGATCCTAACCCACTGCTACTTAACCAAGGCTAAGAAAAGAAAATGAGTCTTAGCAGTACTGCATTGAATTCAGATAGCAGGAAACTCAGCTCTCAAGATCAAGTTGAAAAATAGGTCGTTCAAGCCCAAAGAAGCATAAGATGGAAGTAATGAGAGCGAACTGAAAAGCAAGGTCATTCAAGAGCTTTCAAGGCAGCAGCAGTAGCTAACATTTTATTTCACTTAATAGAGTGTTTGAGTCACAGAAAAGTCTAATAACATAATTTTAATTTACAATAAATGCCATTCTCACATGCATAGTGACTAAGGAGAAACAGCAAGCCCAACCTTATTTGCATATCCTTATCCTCTGGTTTTGAAGACTCAACTGTATAGGAGGATTGCAGTCATGTCTGCAGCAAGAATGGCAAGCGGGACTCCAGGTGAATGGCAGGAGGCAGCTCCTCAAGTGGCAGTGATGGTGTCTGTGACCTGAACAGAAACACAGGTTGCCCTTTCTCCTGTTAAGACAATTTATCCACGTTTACTTCCCATGCAGAATGGGAGATAAATGTGAGCATGAAACAAGGCTGACCTTATTGGTCTATTTTAATCTGTTCAAGTCCATTTCCTCCCTGCCAGCAAGTGTCCTTCAGCTGGAGAAATTCAACAATGGCGTGTTCTGTCTTTTTTCACATACATTGGGAACTGGATGTGCAACAGTACTTTATGCCAGGGAATGTACATTTTATTTTCCTTTGTCATAAGCCAGGGATGGTTTAGGAAATCTGTATTGTACAGAGTACACAGGATGCTCTGAGATTGAAGTTTTGTACTTTTCCTGTACAGGGATAGAGATAATAGGCCCACAAGTATTTCAGTAGTTGTATAAGCTTCTATCACCTCCCAAATATTTATTAGGAAATGAAACACATTCTTACTTGGATGGCTTTACTAGTTGCTTCAGGCTTCTTAAAAATAAGTTTGAATACAGCTGTTTCTTCTGATCTCTTTAGGAAACTTTTGCATCTCTTAAGAAACAAACTAGCACTCTTGACTATGCCTGGTGACAAACCATCACTCCAAATTTTATTTTATACTATACGAAACAGAGTATTGGCTGTGTAACTGTAAGCTTAGAACCCATATTCCAATTTCCATATTTTATACCTGCAAGTCCATAAGGGCTTTTCTTCTGCATTGCCAACTTTTCAATTTACATCTGCCCACCACTAGACGTTATTTACTTGACATGACATTGTATATCATTGCCATAAAGGTGGCATAAAGATTTATGCCCTAGTCATGAAGAGTTGACAAGTTCTATTTTCATTTCACAATGGATGAATGCAAATCACGTGGCCTTAATGTTTCAGAAACAAAGTTATCACTGTTTGACATTCTTTTTGAATAGAAAAAAAAATGCTTGGTCTCTAAACACAGAATCACACACAGGCAAATGCATGTAAATATTCACACATAAATATAATTTCCTTTTAGGTGGATTGTGTGTTCTGAAGGCTGAGTATCTTTCTATATAACCTTGGACTTCAATTTCCTTGTCTTTAGATCAGCACATTAGGCAAATATGCATGGCTTTATTTTTCATTCGCGCTGCTTATCTCTAGTGTGGGGGGAGGTTTTGCAAAGCACTAAGTTATGAGGGATTCTGATTGATGCAGTGACTGTTTTGCATATTGATTTGTAACTGGCTTTCTCATTTGTCTTCACAATTCCATCTTTCATGAATGGCAGTCATTCCCAACCCTATCATATTATATGATTACAGAGATCAGATGTTCTGTTCATTTTAGCCTCAGGACTCTCTGAATATGAAATATTGTTTCATCAAAGTCTACTTTTATGTTTAAAATGCATAATAGTTTCACTTTAAATATTATACAGATCTGGCAGTGTGCTGGCAGATTAGACATCATTGTGATTGTTCGTTTTTCTCTTCTCTATAACCAAATACCTGAAAGAAGCAACGGTGGAGGAGAGGTTATGTACTGATTACTTATCCACTTCATTTATCATTTACTTTCTGTTGGAGGAGGCTGCTTGTTAATTCCGGCCACCCGGCTAGCTTAGACCCAACATAATTACACAGAAACTGTATTAATTAAATCACTGTTTGGCCCATTAGCTCTAGCTTTTTGTTGGCTAACTCTTACATATTAATTTAACCCATTTCTATTGATCTGTAAATCACCACGTGGCAGTGGCTGACTGGTAAAGTTTTGGCATGCCTGACTCTGGCAGCTCCATGGCTTCTCTCTCCCACTCTGCCATCCTTTCCCCAGCATTTTGTTTAGTTTTTCCCGTCTAAGTTCTGACCTATCAACAGGCCCAAAGCAGTTTCTTTATTCATTAATGGTAATCACAGAGGAAAATCCCATATCACCTCCCATTTTCTGTCTAAATAAAAAGAAAGGTTTTACCTTTAACATAGTAAAAACTTACCTCTTCTGGTACTGGGGGTTGAACCCAAGAGCTCCTCCACACTACGCAAGCATCTTTCTATTGAGTTATAGCCTCAACCCTTTTCTTTTTGAGACAGGTCTCACTCCATTGCCCAAAGTGGCCTTGAAAGAACTCTGTTTTCCAGTTTGGCCTGGTAAGAGGTTCATTTTTGAATTGCAGTTTTGAAGGGTAGAGTCATCATGACATTTAAGGCAAGGTAGAAATCATGGTAGTGGAAGCATGAGGCAGAATTCCTCATGCCATGAAGCAGAGACCAAGACAGAAGTGAAGCTGGGCTAACACCCTCAAAACCAGAAACGAAAAAAACACCCTCCAGTGGACCACCTCTGTCAGCTAGGCCCACCTCATAAGGTTCTGCAGCCCTCCCAAACAGCACCAGCAGACAATAAACAAGTGTTCAAACACATGCTCCTGAACAGCACAATTCAGACACAAACCACAGTAATTACAGTTGTGTTTACAGTGCCAGTATAGCTCTGACATCTAAGTATGGACATGGGCTATTTTCTCCATTATTACCCCAATGCCCATATTGAGTGCTCAGAAATCATTTTGACTGACACAGGTATGTTGACAATATGGAAAACAATCGTCTTCGGTGAATTCTAAGATTGACTTTGAAAGTATAGCTGTAACAAAGCATAGGATTTAGTAATCGGTCAGTTTGCTCCAGTTCTGATTCCCAATGATAAAGGTAATAAATAAAAAGTTCACTTTATCCTAATTACAGAGACTCAATCTTAGTTTTCAGAATATTATCATCTCAGTTTCAAGTTCAAAATTCCCAATGACAGTGCTAGGCAAACATGTTATGGTGAATTTATCTTTGGGTCAGATCAATTTTTGTGAACCATCCCTCCTCTGATGGTTCCATTCAGTAGAGGATGAAGAGAGATTAGAAGGGAGAGGAGTTGGATATGAGAGGTGACAAAGGGCTAGGAAATTTACAGTCTTCAATAATGTCACTCATGAGGGGAAGCAATTAAGGTTTTCTTAGCCTGGAAACCACGTGAACTTGGACTGTACTTCCTAAGTCAATCTCAGGGAGGCTCTCCATTTGCTCTGAGAGCTATGCAAACCCTCAGAGAAGGCAGAAGTAGGGCATAGTAATTCAGCTTTTTTGGTCTAAGAACTGCAGAGCTAAAGATCACCTTTAAGGTTTTTGTCATCAAGCGTGAGTAGAATATCACAGAACCTCCCAGAATCAGCAAGGGGCCTGAGGGTGAACTCTGAGACAAAGGTCATAGGTCCAAAAGAGATCTCACAGACTTGCTGGTTGATGCTGATTGTGTCCAACTTTGGCCATAAGACGAGGAGGACACTATGTATAACAGCATAATGGAAAAGGACCACACAGAGCAAAGTCATTCCACTACAGAACTTATATGAATACCGAAAAGATAAGAAATTCTCCTACCCAATGAAATGGGTGCCAACTTTCTCCTGGCTCTAATCAAGTCCATACTTCAATGATTAACATAATTATTCTACTGAGTAAGGGACTAGCAGGGAGGGATGTATCTTGCTCGAATGGGGAAATAAAATAGGTAGTTATGGATGGATGGGGGAGCGGTGAAGGCTATTGGAACAGAATGATCTAATGAAGAGATAGAGGGAAGAGGGGGACAGGAGAAGAAATACAGGGAGTGACAGCTAAAACTAAGGGCCATTTGAGGGGTCACATGAAAACCTAAGCTTCCTAAAATGTATTAAGTCAATCTAAATGAAATTGCCAAATAACAGGGGAGACAAGGACTCAACTAGATATCTCTCATCACCAAATGAAGCTTCCAGTAAAAGGAATGGGTTACATCTAATCAAGTTGTTGGTCAAAAGGATCTCATTGGCAACCCCCAACAAGCAAGGATATTAAGTGGTTATTTATTGCTCTCCCCAACTAACAGGCCCTACTGCTGAAGACAACACCTGCACAACTCACGGGCTACAGAAAGTCAAGCTAGAGTGCACCTGGAGCATTCATCACTAAAATTTACCTTTAGAAACAAGGAGACTTATACAGAAAATGGCAAATAATTTTTCTCATGTTTGTATAAATAAATTTCAGAATTAGGATCTCAAATTCAAACCATTACTTCTTTATTGTTAAGCCAGATACATGTTAAAAAGCACAAATGTAAATCATCTGTATTCATTATTCATACAGACTTTGGGATTTACCATGAAATATGCCTGAAACGAATACAGTATTGAATAACATATGTAGCTCTTTTTAAAATTATTTTATTTTTACTTATGTTTATATTTCTATAAACACATGTGAGGAAGTATCACTGGAGGCCAGAAGAGAACACTGGATATCCTGGAATGGAGTTACAGGCAATTGTGAGCTGTACAAATTGGATGCTAGGAAACAAACCATTACAAGAGCAGCACGTGGTTTTACCACTGAAGTATCTCTTCAGTCCCCCAAACAGAATTCTTTACCTTCAGGAACCAAACAAAACTTTGGATGGGGGGGGGGATGTTTTTACTGCTACCAGTGAAATCTATCTATCTATCTATCTATCTATCTATCTATCTATCTATCTATCTATCTTCTTTTCTTTCTTTCTCTCTTTTCTTTTTCTTTCATTCTCTTTCTAACTTTCTTCTTTTTTTCTTTATTTATTTCTTGAAGCTCAAAGAAATTGTATTAGATTTTAAAAGAAAAACTCAAGGGTAGGCATAGGTAAACTCAAAAGAAGGCAAACTGTAGATTTAGTAGTCCCCAGAGGACAACGAGAAGAAGGAAAGGGAGGTATGCTCTTTCAGTTAAACTCACATAGAGATCAGCCAACAATTTAAAGACGATAACTCGAAAGGACTATCTAAATAAATATTTGAACCTATGAAACAGTGCGAGAAGTATGTATGAGATTCTAGAGTTAAGAAATAGTATAACTTACTCAATGCATTGATAAAAATGTTAAATATTTAGCAAAATTTGCAACATCAAGGGAGTAAAGAGGAAGTAGAAGTAGTAATAGGAAGAGACCTCATAATAGTCTTGTACATTATGGTGAGAAACTTGGATCATAAAAATAAAGAAATTATGAAATACATAGATTTCACAATTTAGATATTATGAAATATAAAGCAAATATAAAGAAATTTATGAAAGCTTTTAAACAGAAAGCCAAAGGTAGAAATTCTCATTTGTGAAGGATCCTTCCGAACACAGGAAAGATTAAAGACACTGAGGTCATTTAGGAAGCTATATAAGCAAACCCAAAAACCAGATCTTCTGTCTTAACACCCTTTGTCCTTTTGTATATTTTCAAACACATAAGATAGTTTTGGGCAAGAAGCATAGACACTAAATCTGTTCTTGCTGTCCTTATGCCATCTTCAACCATTTCTATATTGATTACAGATGACATAGAGCAAGAAGTGAATCTTAAGAAAATCAACCTCTAGCTTCCCAGAGTGGCAGGGTCATAACTACATCATGTTATGCTAGCTTCATTTAGGTTGCTGTGACAATATATCCTTATGAAAAGCAACTTAAGGGAGAAAGAATTTATTTTAGTTCAAAACTCCAGGTTAAAATCCATCATCACAGGTAAGTCAAAGTGGCTGGGATTTAAGACACCTAGTCACAACACATCTGCTGTCAAGAGCAGAGAGCATCAAACATATGTGTGCCTGTTTCTGCTCACTCTCTTCTCTGTATTTACACAGATCAAGACCAGTACCCAAGAAATGTTTCCACCCACAATGGACTGGCATCCACACAGAAATCAGTATAATCAAGGCAACCCCTGAGACTAACCCTCTGGTCAATCTGATCTAGACATTGGAACTCTTTTCACAAGTGATCTTAGATTGCATATGGAATCAGAGAAATGGGTCTATACACATTTAACCTGCCAATCAGAGCCTTCCTCTTCACTACCTGGAGAATCCTTATGAAGTAAAGGCCGAGATGTAGCAGGTGTTAGAGAGTGAGTCAGATTGGAGGCCTAGTAAAGTGTGTTTAGAGAAGCAAGAAATGAGAAAATATTCTAGAAATGTCTCCCTCGAATTTTTTCCCCTCTTCTGTCAAAGAAATCTCAGTAAAAATTGATTTAAGATTCATACTCAGGGAACAATGTTATTTGGGTCAATATGGAAATAATCTAATAGTAGCCAATGTTCTAAATAATCTGATTGCTAGGCTGCCCCAGATCAGAGAGAACTCTTAGGTTTGGCTGAAATTCTCCTGTCTACAATTTCTACTCAGTGGAATGGAGTTTATTTCCGAGATGCCTCAGATGCATCTTGCGAAGAAATAGGAAAGTCCTTCGATCTGAAGCTTCAGGAAACACTTGGCTATCTTCCCAGTAAATAAATGGGACTTAGGCAAGGCACAATGATAAAGGTATTTAAGCCCAGCACTTGGGAAGATGAGGTGAGCCCAAAACAAATCAGGGTACACTGTGCCATTGTGAGACATTGTCTCAAAGGGAAAATACATACACAAAACAACAAAGCTTAAGTGTGGGCTGGCAAATGAACTCAACTAATTCAGAATCACTCTAGAAACACAACTTGGATTCAAATTAGTCAGTTCTCTACGGTTGCCCACAGATGACTGTCAAAGGGTTAATTTAATGCCCCACACTCAAGAGAACAGACTCAGATTCAAGGAACCAGTGGTAACCCCAGCCTCATCATAGCCGCAAGTGCTCTGATGGCTTTCTACAACGGACACAACCTCTAATAGTGCATGTGTGTAGAGCAGTTGTCCTGAGAATAGTGTGGGCATGCTGGTAATGGTGCTATAAGCAAATCCAGTACGTTCAAGGGCTACACTGTACTTGAAGCTTAGAATTTATAAATATATATCTTTCACTCAGCTCCCAGTTTCTCTCCAGCATTCTGTTGAGCACTATAGCTGGGATAGCTCCCTTATGTCTGGATCATGAAGGAATAGGTGCAAATCTAAGGATTTTATCTTCTCTCTCTTATGTAGCCCATGTTATTTGAGTTTCCTTTTAAGGGGATACCAGAATCTACCATAATCTCCAACACCTGTCATATAAGCAAGAAGAGATTTATTATCTTTATCTGAAGGACTGTTTATTATAGCAGAATACTAAGTACATCACAAAGGGTGAGTCCCAACTTCTGCTGGCTTTGGACTTGAAATAGTCATACAGAGTTTTAAATTGGGGCAAAACCTTTTGTTCACAGTCATTACTGGATTCTGCATTCAGTCCTAAGGGATTCTTCTGACTGCCCCATATCTGCAGACTTCCCCACCAAGAAAAATATTTCAGAAATTGGTGCTGTAATAATGATATAATAAAGGCATCTATGACCTCAGACCTCAACAAAAGTCCATTTGCCCAGTTTTATAGTTTTCAGAAAAATGAAATGAAGACACTCAAAATGACTCCAGGCCATTTATTTTTGATTGGTCTACACGTGACATAATTACTTCTACAGCTAAGCCTATGGTAGTGGTCAGATAGGTAGCAAGTTAGCTACAAGCTGAGATTCACTCTGGAACAGGCTGTTACTCTTTGCAATATTATACAGAATCACAATGAGGAAAGAGAAGGAAGTTAAAGTAATCCAGAAGATAGCCTGAAAGCAAAAGAATTTTTGAAAAATAGAGCATCATTATTCTTTGTATTTTGCTGAGGTATTTTCTAGTTAGGCCACTTTACTTGAGAACCAAATGTGTGTGTGTGTGTGTGTGTGTGTGTGTGTGTGTGTTTATCACACACACACACACACACACACACACACAGGGGTTCTTATATATACACACAGTAGCTTTTGAAACAGGACTTTTGAATAACTGCAAAAAGTTCTTAATTTCATTCTAAGTTCAAGTCAGGCAACATTCAGTTCAGTCCAATTCTGTGAAAACACTATTATTATGTTTAATAGACAGCTCTTTGGGAGAGTAACTGCATTCATTGTCTCCTCTATCCACACTGTGGGGGAGGAGATCTGGTTCTAAATCTCTCCTTCTTGCTAGAGAATAACACTTAGCCTTCCTTTTGCCACATGACTCCGCTGAATCTCAATTATAATAAACCAATGTGGCTTGATATGCTGTCTGCTTCAGCCAATGAAATATTACTGGATGAAACATGAGCATGTACTTTCAAACATGCTTACATAACTCCAGTTGGCTCCTCTCATGCCTGCCATCATAATGAGAAAAATATGCCCTCAATACTCAGCCATTCTAGAAGACACATGTGGAGCAAAACTAACCAAAAGCACAATTAAGAGGCAAACCCAGTGGAAGCCTCAGCAGCCCACAGACTCAGGCACCATACAAGTGGATGTCTATTGTTGTGAACTTGTTACAGTTTATAAGTTATTTTAAAGTTATTTGTTTTCCTAGCCTTCTCTTGCAATAGATGACTAATGTACGAAATGTTCCAGAGTTTAAATTAACAACACTGGTAAAACACACTTGAAATAACAGTTCAAAATATTTAATTACCACGCAACTAAATAGATCACATAGATTCTCAAAAATGAATCACAATTTTTTCTAACCTGTCTACCTAAGAGTGAAAACAATCCATTAAATTGTTTAAGGCTTCTAATCTTACATATACTATCTTTAAGAGAAATGGGTTAATATGTAAAAAGGAATCAAAAGGGGGGAAATGTGTCTAGGTTCTACAGTCAAGCCACAAATAAATGTTAGCTGAAAACATTAGATTACATTCTATTCAGTCCTTCATTTTCTTATTGAAAATGAAGCTATTTTCTCAAAGCTAGTTGGATTACAGTTAAAATGTGGTAGTTTTTAGAATATGTATTTAAATGTTTCTGTAGTCAATTTTACTTTATTTGGTTTAAAAGAAGAATAAAGGTAAAAGATAGCCTTTATTTCTCTCTAATCACCTACCAAGCCATTTTTAATCTTGAGAAAATCTAATGAATTGTAGAGTTGACACATCTGAAATAACCAACTTAATCATTTTAGACAATTAAGTAATCAATGAGGGAAATGCCAAGATAAATGCAGTGGTAGAAAAGAGTATTAAATATTAAGGCAATAGAAATGTCCAGATCTAGATTAATCTCAACTTCTAAGAGTCAAAAAGAAAATAGCAAAACTAATTTCGTCTGTAAGTCTTCAGATTGCTTTCTGCAGGATCTGGGTCCTTTAGTAGGATGCTGCACATGAGGTCTCTTGTATGCAAATAAACAAGACCCCAATCCAGACAAATAAGCTCCTCCCAGATCAAGATGCAGTGCCAATTCAGACCAGTTTCCTAGAATCAGCTTCCTGGCTCTTACAGAATCTAGTCTATAGAATAGTCTAACTATATTTTTCCCCACTCTTCACTTACGCTGGCAGAGACACTCCTTTTCTTTAGCTTATCTTAAAACCTATATTCCTTCTAACTTTTCACAATATCCTTCAATGGTCTCTCAGATCCGATATAGAAATGCAGCCAAGAATAATTCTGCCAGTGTGCCAAAGGAGAAAAGCATTTAAATTTCTAAATGAAGGCCAGCTGACTCTCCATATCCCACCAAAGGTGTTTTAGGACACTTGAATCACATAACAAATATAGGAGGTAGAAAACTTTATTTATTCTCTTCCATTTTTTTTTAAAAAAAGTATATATTCAGAGGAAATAATAGCTTCCTCAAATTTATACAACTCATAAATGATGATCCTAAAACTTGGACCAACCATTTCTTTCTAGAAAAGCCCATGTTAGGTAATATTCTGGGTGGTAAAGATGAGGCTGATCTGTACCCTTTCTTTTTTCCCTAGGACATGTAAAGATTTGCTCTTTACTAGACTATCTTTTGTTAAAAGACAGGAATTCTCTAAACTGAGATGGTCTGAACTCACCCAGAAACATCTTTTGTAACCATGTGCACCAGGACTTCAAAAGAGAAGTGTCCTGGGGCATTTGCAAGGTGCATTTTGAAGACAGAAAACCTCTATGTGCAAATGTCATACCTGCTGTGTTTGTTAGGCTACATCCATGTGTAAAGCTGAGCAAGCATGGTCTCAGTAAGTGGTGCATCCTGTGAGTTCGCTGACAGTCTAGAAAAACAATGTGCTTTGTTCAGCACAATGGATTTTACAGAAGCTGAAGGGGCTAATTTTTTCATATGATTAACTATGTTTGATAAAAGTGCAGGCTCATGCCTTCTAATTCTATGTATTCATCACTTCACTGCTATTATACTGGTTATTAACCTCAGATGACTCAAAAGTTCCAAAAATAATGCTTTTTATGGGCTAAGGTTTTATATATATATATATATATATATATATATATATATATATATATACATATATATATATCAACTTTATATATATACCTTTATAGTCAACCTTCAAGACCTATGTCAAGTTACATTTTTTTATGAAATAATTCACAAGCTATGCTGCTGCAGTGTGTATGCTAATCTCTTCTTTCCAGTGTCCCACATCCTGAGTCTTCCTTAAGAGGGAATGGACAATAATTGCCATCTGCCTCAAGTTTCTCTGCACTTGTAACACCTGCTGTTCTGCCTCCCCACCCCTGAACCAGACAATGAAGTCTTAATAGATTAATGATAGATTAATGAATAAATAGGTGAAACTTTAATATAAAAAGTTTTAAACTAAAATGATATAGGAAGTCCTTCTGTATATGTGTTGCTTTTATTGGTTAATGAATAAAGAAACTGGCTTGGCCTGATAGGATAGAACAGAGCTAGCCGGGAAAAACTAAACTGAATGCTGGGAGAAAGGAGTTAGAATCAGGGAGAAGCCATGGAGCTGCCACTGGAGACAGACATGCTGGAACCTTTCCGGTAGGTCACGAGCCTATATAAAATAATGGAAATGGGTTAAATTAATATGTAAGAGTTAGCCAATAAGAAGCTAGAGCTAATGTACCAAGCACTGATTTAATTAAAACAGTTTCTGTGTGGTTATTTCGAGTCTGGGCAGCTGGGAACAAATAAGTGGACTTCTACTACACTAAAATATAATAAACCAAACTTAGACACTCAGGAACCTAAGAGTATTTCTCAAAAGCATTTCAAAAGACACATATAATCATGTGATATGCCTGTGAAAAAATAATAGAAGGGCTTATCAAAAAGAAGGGAGGGGATTAAAATTTTGAAAACAGAAACAGATAAAAAATGAGGAAAACAATTTTATTTATAACACCAAAAAGAAGAAAATATTAGAAATTAAAGAAATGTATTACTCTCTTAAAGAAGAAAGTAATAAAATCTGTAATAAAAACAAAAATATTGAGGAGGGAAACTTTATAAAATGTGATTTGAAAGTCTCCTCATATTCATAGTCTAGACAGCTTTGGCCTATCAATAGTATCCAGCATGACTCACTGAAATGTCCATCAAAGTATACATGGTGATGTTACAAAACTAAAAAAGACAACACTTATAGACCTGTAGAACAAAGTAGAAAACCTGTAAGCTCAAAACATGATAAACCGATCATCGTAATCAGAGATTGCGCATTCATTTCCGGTCACCTATACCTGAAATAATCACACAACAACTATATTATTTGTAATACTGTAAGTGTATTGCTAGCTAGCTCTTATATCTTAAATTAACCCATTTCTATTAATCTGTGTATTGCCACGTGGTTGTGGCCTACATGTAAGGTTCTGTTCAACGTCTTTCTTCTGCTCCTGCCTCCTGCGGCAGCTCCATAACTTCTCCTTGAGATCATCTGCAGGGATACCAAGAACAAGGAAAAGAAAATTGTCTTTGAATTCAATGGTCTTGACTAAACATTTAAATGTAAGACTAGAAAATATAAAATTCCTAGAAGAAAAGGGAGTGGAAAACTCTCATAACATTGTTATGGACAATAGTGGTTTTTGACAGAAAACCAAAACCACAGGCAACACAAAGGAGAGAGGAAAGAGGGGGAGAAATAAGATTACATCAAAGTCAGAAAATGGCAAGAGAATAGAACTGTATCACACTTATGATGAGGAAACATAATCCAGTATCAAAAATAATGACCAGATTTAAAATGATATGTAACCAGCCTCTTTTTATTTTACTTTTAGAAAGGCCCTGTTAAATTGCCTGGGATGACCTAAGAACTGAAATCCTCCTGCCTTTTCCTCCAGATTACATGAGATTGCAGGCATAGGCTACATATGCAGCTTCTAATAAATATCTCAATGTTTATATTTAGAGAATATTCAAATTAATAACTTCAGAAATAAAGAACATGATTGTACTAAATATATCACCAGTAGAAACATTAAATGTGATTGTTCCATGTGAGCTGCATGAGATCCAGACCCCTATCAAATGGTGAACTGTAAGATGTGTAATAGGTAGGTAGCTAGCTATCACTTTGTAAATTCTCAGCAAAATGTGTTGACTCGATAGTGGCTATGTGAACTACAACATACATATTCAATCAAGTAGCTGCACAACAGCATAGAAGATAAGTAAAACCCATCAACAATGCAGATTTCACAAATCCCTATGGCAGATATTACTACCCCTAGTTTATCCAGGAAGAAAGTAAAACAGTAAGAGCACACAGGAAGTGCCGAAGCCCAACATCTCTCTAGAACACCTTAAAGTTTTGAATTAAGTTTTAAGACATGGCCTTTAGTTTCCAGTCATTCTCTGGCTCATTGGTACTAATAACATAATCTCTGAAAATCATCACCTAGCAGTCACCAAACTACTTTGTCTCAGCTCCTTCATCATGATACCACAGTACTAGACATCAATACAAAACCTCTATTATATTATTATAATTGAAGGGTATGCCAAAGACACCAGGGAATACTGTGGCTTCTGGCATCTACCATATTTGGATTTAGAATGTAAGTTATTATGTTAAAGATAAAAACAGACCAGGTACAGTCATGCCTTTCTATATATGAACAAACATCCTATGATGCAGTTATATTCAAGCTCTTAGCTACAATTGGAGGTGAGTGTTAGTCATGATGCCAATAGTAGAAACTTTGTAGGAGGATTTTCCTTAATTTGCTTCTGAGGCAATTCAAACAGGAAAAGTTTGGAAAAGAAGATGCTTAAAGGTAACTTGGGGGGGGACAAGATGCTTGAAGATAACTTTGATCTTGTTAAAAGACCATAAATAGTGACTACACCCATACATTGCAAAACATGGTTTAGTCACTTGTGACATTTACCAGAATGTGACATTTAGAGAAAGATTATTTACTTAGTAAAAGGTACATGTGTCTTGGTTTCTAGCCATATTCTGCATCCCATGAGAAAAATCGTATTGCTTCTCGACATTCTGAGAAAGTCAAAGTAAGCTAAGGAGAGCAAAACTTTGCCAGTTGTGTGCACTGTTCGACCCTGCACTACAACTGCAGCTGTCATGGCACATATAGGTTCTCAATACAGACAGATAAATGAGTGAGTCATGTTAACTGCATTGTGCTACCAGTCCCTACTCAGGAATGATAGCACAGACAGCCAAAAGGCAGTCTCTCTTAGCTCTTGTCTGAGACCCTCACTGTTCCTTCCTATCCCTCCACTGCTTTAAATGCCAGTACTGCAGGGAAGTCTGCTCCATGCTGATCTTTTCTCTCACCCTTCTCCAACCTGCACCTTGCTCAGAAAAGAGTCATGAGTTATTCCTGAAATGCTGAGAGCAATCAAACACAAATTGTTTTTTTTTTTAATTTTTATTTTTATTTATTTATTTAGTTAGTTATTAGGTTTTTTGAGACAGCATTTCTCTATAGCTTTAAAACATGTCCTAGAACTAGCTCTTATAGACCAGGCTGATCTTGAACTCACAGAGATCTGCCTGCCTCTGCCTCCCAAGTGCTAGGATTAAAGATTAAAGGTGTATGAGCCAGCAACCTCAGACAGAGCTGGCCTGAGCCAACAGCCTCAGCTGGAACAGGCCCAGGGAAGCAACAACCACAGGAGCAGGTACAAGGGGGCAACCACCAAGGGAGCAGACCAGAGCCAGAGACCTCTACAGAACCAGACCCAAACCAGGGACCTTTGTAGGAGCAGGCCCAAGCCAGGGACATGTACAGGAACAGGCATGAACCAGCGACCTCCACTGGAGGAGGGCCAAGTCAGAGACCTCTGTGGGACCAGGCGTGAGTCAGGGACCTCCAAGGTATCAGGCCTAAGCCAGAGACCTCTGTGGGACTGGGCCCAAGCCAAGGATGTACAAGGGAGCAGGCCTAAGCTAGCAATCTCAGCCAGAGAAGGCCCAAGCCAACAACCTTCACAAGAGCAGGTACAAGGGAACCACCAGTGAGGGAGCAGGCCCAAGCCAGAGACCTCTGTGAGACTGGGCCTGAATCAGCAACCTCTGCCAGAGCAGGCCAAACCAGAAACCTCCACCAGAGCAGTTCTGAGCCAGCCACCTCTGCCAGAGCAGGTCCAAGACAGTGACTTCAGCAACAGAAGCCCCAAACAAGCAACCTCCACAGGAGCAGAATAACCCCTGGGATTGTAGAGAAACCTTCAGGAATACCAGGTGATCTCTGAGGTAACTATGACCCTGACTGCACCATGAGGAGCAACCATTTGATCCTTGGATCCACTGGCACCTGGAAGATTTATTGCCAGAGACACAGCCCAAACTACACCAATCAGAGAAAAAGATGGGTAGACAGGTAAGTGGTGTAGGAGGTACCAAAGCAGGACCATCATGTTACAGAATGGTGCCCACGTGGATAACTGAATCCACAGAAAGCCTGAGAAAACTTGGGAAAGAGTAGAGTAAAGCATGTTTTCTTGGTAGCAGCAATTTCTCGGGTCTGCTCTGCTTGCAAGAGGCAAGCAAGTGCTCTCATCTAAGAGAGGCTTCCTCACTCAGCTTTAGCTGCAAAACCCTGCAGCTCTTTAAGAGGTCCTGCCATGAAACACTTAAATGGTGTTGATAAAAGCTGACTGCATGCTTTATGGTTTTCAGTCATAGCAGGAAAAAAGCTGTGCCATTTTAAAATGCTGGCTTTCTGGGCCGGGCCGTACTGCCAGTGCAAACTCTGACTCTTTGAGGCAGGAGGTTTGACTACAGAGAGAGCATTTGAGTGTGGTTTGTGAGCACACTGCTGCATCTTGCTTGCTAGCAGGGACCTTGAAATGCCATAGAATTGTGGCAATAAATGTGGCTACAGCCGGTACCTCCACCATGGGGCTGAAATTTCAAAAAGCTAAGAAATGGGCTGGATTCAGCCTTCAAAGCCACGGCTTTAATCCTACCTATATATTGCTTAGCAATTTAAAGACTCACATGGTAAGAAAAAGAGAGATATACAGTAAAGAGAGATTCAAAAATGAATAAAAAAAAACCTCTAAATGGTTTACAGTGTGTTAAAAATATATGCAGGCTAAAGTCCTTAAAATAAATAGAAAGAAAGAGAGTGGTTGGGTGTGGTGGTACACGCCTTTAATCCCAAAGCTTGGGAGGCAGAGGCAGACAGATCTCTGTGAGTTCAAGGTGTGATAGCACACACCTTTAATCCCAGCACTGGAGAACAGAGACAGGTGGATCTCTGTGAGTTCAAGGACAGCCTGATCTACAGAGTGAGTTCCAGGACAAAGATACACAGAAACCCTGTCTCAAAAAGCCAAAAAGTAAAAAATAAAAGAAATAGAGGATAAATAAAGCCACATAAAGATGAAAAATACACAGAGAATCTTGATACTGTATGTTATTGTGCTCTCTTTGAATTGTTTGAATGCTGAGGAAGGACCAACAGCTGCTTAAAGATATTTGCTTATAAATGCTGCTAAATTAATCCAAGGTAGGTATTTTGAAAATACCTTGACTTCAAAATTGAAGTCAAAAGATATGTTACTTTGGAGAAGAGATTTTGCTTTTGTTTCCACAGGAAATGAGAGGCTGTGGATTCATTCTGAGTTAATAAAAAAAAAAAGGTTTGATCAAGGAAGACCCCCTGAGAAATCTCTGGTAGGAGCAGATGGCCCAGATGTCTGAGTTCTACATCCAGAACAGATTCAAGACTACTGCCTGAGATGACCAAGCCTCACAGGATACTCCAGTCAGGACTTGATCATAACTCTAAATTTTTTTTAGGTCCCCATAAGATTATCAGTGCCCCCAACTAGCCAGAAGTAGCCTAGAATACTAAGCCTACATTCCCCAAAAAAATGAACTATGGATATTTTCCTTTGTTTAAAAAAAAAAGAGGGAGGAGTGGTGCGGGAGAATTGTCTGTATTCTGTCAATCATATCTTAAATAAATGCTGATTGGCTGGTAGTCAGGCAGGAAGTATAGGCGAGAAAACCCAGATAGGAAGTAGAGGTGGGGCAATGAGAAGAGGAGTATTCTGGGAAAAAGGAAGCTCTTCCCACAGTCCTGCCCAGACCACGGAAGAAGCAAGATGTAACCTGTCCTGCTGAAAAAGGTACCAAGCCATGTGGCTAACATATACTAGAATAATGGGCTAATATGTGTTATAAGAGCTAATAAGAAGCTGAGCTAATTGGCCAATCAGTTTATAATTAATATAGATCACTGTAATTTCTTTGGGGGTTACCAGCTGTGGGAAATGGGCAGGACAGAAACCCCAACCAGCAAGCCCTCATGTTACAGGTAAGGACACACTCAACAGTACAAAAAGCAACACAAAACCAATAAAAACTAGTGGGCCTACAATAGCAAGACTTGAACAGCCAAATATAGATGAAGCAGAAGAAAATAACCTAAAAAATAACTTTAAGAGAATGTTTGAGGCCCTTGCAGAAGGAATGAAAATTTTCTCAAAGAAATGGAGGAAAACACAAATAAAAAATTGAAAAAAAAATCAACAAATTCCTTAAAGAAAACCAAGAAAAACAATAAAACAGATAAAAGAAATCATTTAAGACTTGAAAACCAAAATAGAGACAATAACAAAAACACAAACCAAGGGAATTATAGAAACAGAAATTATGAGAAAACAATCAGGAATCACAAATGCAAGCAAAAACAGCAGAATATAAGAGATGAAAAGGAGAATCTCAAGCACTGAAGATACAATAGAGGAAATAGACTCAACAGTCAAATAAAACATTAAAAAACATTTTTTAAAAAGCCTAACACAAAATATCAAGGATATATGAGACACCATAAAAAGTCCAAACCTAAGAATAATAGGGATAGAAGGAGAAGTCCAACTCAAAAGCACAGAAAATATTTTTAACAAAATCATAGAAAAAAACTTTCCCAACCTAAAGAAAAATATGTCTATGAAAACACAAAAAGCTCATAGAACATCAAATAGACTAGATCAAAAAAATAAAAAGTCCCCTTGCCATATAGGAATCAAAACACAGAATAAAGAAAGAATATTAAGATCTGCAAAGGAAAAGGCCAAGTAACATATAAAGGCAGAATTACATCTGATTTCTCAGTGGAAATAATGAAAGCCAGTGTTATGCAGACAATAAGAGACCACGGATGCCAGCTCAGACTGCTATACCCAGCAAAACTTTCAATCTCCATAGATGGGAAAAACAAGATATTCTATGACAGAACCAGATTTAACCAATACCTATCCACAAACCCAGCCCTACACAAAGTACTAGAAGAAAAACTCCAACCCAAGGAAGTTGGTTACATCCCCAAAAACACAGACAATAGATGATATCACAGCAGTAAATCCCAAAGAAGGGAAAAACACACACAGTAACATCAGCAACAACAAAAATTAGCAATCACTTGTCATTAATATCCCTTAATAGAAATGGACTCAACTCACCTATAAAAAGACAGGCTAAGAGATTGAACACAAAAAACAGAATCCATCCTTCTGCTGCATACAAGAAACATACCTCAACCTCAAAGACAGACACCACCTCAGTGTAAAGGGTTGGGAAAAAAATTTTCAATCAACTGGACCTAAGAAACATGAGGGTGTAGCTATCCTAATATCTAACAAAATAGACTTCAAACTAGAATCAATCAAAAGAAGGACATTTCATATTAGTCACAGGAGAAATCCATGAAGAGGAAATCTCAATACTGAACATCTATGCCCCAAATACAAGGGCACCCTCGTATGTAAAAGAAACACTTCTAAAGCTTAAATCATACATTAAATCCCACACACTAATAGTGGGAGACTTTAACTCCCCACTCTCACCACTGAATAGATCTGTCAGACAGAAAATCAACAGAAAAATAAGGGAATTAAAAGATGTTATGAGTGGACTTAACCGACATCTATAGAACATTCCATCCAAAAATAAAAGCATATGCCTTCTTCTCAGCACTTCATAGAACATTCTCAAAAATTGACCACATACTAAGTAACAAAGCAAACCTCAACAGATGCAAAAAAATTTGGAATAACCCCATGTATCTTATTGGATCACCATGGCTTAAAATTAAAATTCAACAGTAACACTAATTCCAGAAATCCCACAAACACATGGAAATTAAACAGTGTAAACAATGCCCATCTGAGTCGTCAATGGGTCAAGGAAAAAAAAAGGAAGAGATTAAAGACATCCTAAAATTCAATGAAAATGACCACACAACATATACCCAAATTTATGGGACACAATAAAGCAGTGTTAAGAGGAAAGTTCATAGCATTCAATGCTTACATAAGGAATCTGGAAAATTTCCACACTAGTGAGTTAACAGAACATCTGAAAACTCTAGCACAAAAGGAAGCAAACTCACCCAGGAGGAATAGATGGCAGGGAATCATCAAATTGAGAGCTGAAATCAACAAAATAGAAACAAAGTAAACAATACAAAGAATCAATGAGACAAAGAGTTGGTTCTTTTAAAAAAATCAACAAAATAGACAAACTTTATGCAAACTAACCAAAAGGAAGAGAGAGAATATCAAAATTAATAAAAATCGGAAATGAAAAGGTGGACATATCAACAGACATGAAGGAATTCCAGAGAATCATTAGGTCATATTTCAAAAACCTGTACTCCACAAAATTGGAAAACTTAAAAGAAATGGATAATTTTCTGGATAAATATCAAGTACCAAAATTAAATCAAGACCAGATAAGCAAATTAAATAGACGTATAACTGCTAAAGAAATAGAAACAGTCATCAAAAGTCACCCAACCAAAATAAGCCCAGACCAGATGGTTTCTACACAGAATTCTACAAGATTTTCAAAGAAGAACTAATACCAGTACTCCTCAAATTGTTCCACACAATAGAAACAGAAGGAACATTGCCTAACTCTTTTTATGAGTCTACAATTACCCTGATCCCAAAACCACACAAAGACATTACTAAGAAAGAAAATTACAGACCTTCAGAAAAAATCATCTACTATGATCAAGTTAGCTTCATCCCAGAGATGCAAGGATGGTTCAACATATGAAAGTCTGTCAATATAAACCATATAAACAAACTGGAAAAAAAAAACACACATGATCATCTCATTAGATGCTGAAAAAGCCTTCAAAAAATACAGCATCCCTTCATGATAAAGGACTTGGAGAGAGCAGGGATAAAAAAAAAACTAACATAATAAAAGCAATATGCAGCAAGCCCATAACCAACAGGAGAGAAACTCAAAGCAATCTCACTGAAAGCAGGAACAAGTCAAGTTTGTCCAGTTTCTCCATAATTATTAAATATAATTCTTGAGGTCCTAGGTAGAGCAATAAGACAACAAAAAGGAGCCGGGCAGTGGTGGTGCACGCCTTTAATCCCAGCACTTGGGAGGCAGAGGCAGGCAGATCTCTGTGAGTTCGAGACCAGCCTGGTCTACAAGAGCTAGTTCCAAGACAGGCTCCAAAGCCACAGAGAAACCCTGTCTCGAAAAACCAAAAAAAAAAAAAAAAATCAATAAAAAAGACAACAAAAGGAGGTCAAGGAAATACAAATCAGAAAAGAAGAAGTCAAACTCTCACTATTTGCTAGTGAAAGAGAGTTTACATAAGCAATCCCAAAAATTCTACCAAGGAACTTCTACAACTCATAAACACCTTCAGTAATGTAGCAGTTAATCTTGTATCCAAAATATTAACTCAAGAAAATCAGTAGCTCTCCTTTACACAAATGATAAATAGTCTGAGAAAGAAACCAGAGAAACATTACCCTTCACAATAGCCACAAATAACAAAATATCTTGGAATAACTCTAAGCAAACAAGTGGAAGACCTGTATGATAAGAACTTTAAATCTTTGAAGAAAGAAATTGAAGAAGACACCAGAAATGGAAAGATCTCCCATGGGTAGGTAGAATTAACATAGTAAAAATAGCAATCTTACCAAAAGCAATTTACAGATTCAATGCAATGCCTATCAAAATCCCAGAAAACTCTTCACAGACCTCAAAAGAACAATACTCAAAAAAAAAAAAAAGAAGAAGAACAATACTCAACTTCATATGGAAGGGCAAGAAAACAGGCTAGCCAAAACAATCCTGTCCAATAAAGGAACTTTTGTAGGCATCACAATCCTTGACTTCAAACTCTACTACAGAGCTACAGTACTGAAAATAGCCTGGCATTGGCATAAAAACAGACAGGAGGACCAATGGAACTGAATCAAAGACCTAGATATAAATCCACACATCTACAAACACCTGATTTTTGACAAATAAGTAAAAAATATAAAATGGAAAAGAGAAAGCATATTTAACAAATGGTACTGGCATAACTGGATATCAACATGTAGAAGAATGAAAAAAGATCCATATCTATTGCCTTGCACAAAACTCAAGTCCAAATGGATCAAAGACTTCAACATAAAACCAACCACAGTGAACCTCACAGAAGAGAAAGTGGGAAGTACACTTGAACGCATTGGCACAAGAGACCACTTCCTAAATATAACCCAGTAGACAGACACTGAGAGCAACAATTAATAAATGGAACCTCCTGAAACTGAGAAGCTTCTGTAAAGAAAATGACATGGTCAACAAGACAAAATGGCAACCTAAAGAACGGGAAAAGATCTTCCCCACATTGGGTAAAAACAATAAAAAAAGATTAAAGGTGTGTGTCACCACCACCTGACTTAAACACATTTTCTTTACAGTCTCTCTTTAAACTGTTTTCTCTTTCACATAGTGCAAGAGTTTTGTGGGGCCCCAGGACAAGAGGAAAAAAATCAAGATTCATTTTCACATTTTATATTATTTGCAGTTATCAAGACAGCTAACAAACTACTAAATATACTCTACCCTCCTATCTTAATTGTTACACATTCATAATGACTCCACAGGTCAAGATCAAACTGAGGAAATTCAGACTCCTCCAAGTTGCATAATATAGCAGGAAGACAGAGTACCTACAAAAATCCAAAGACTCGGGTCCTGGCCTTTTCCAATTTGTGTCTAAGTTAAACTTTAACCTGAGCCCCAAGAGGACCTATGGTCACACATCCAGACCTCCATTCCATGAGTCACAACCATACTCTTCCAAAACACAGTCTTTTGGCTAAACCTCAGGCTCATGCATGTAAGCACAACAGTGAGATGGTGCTAGAAAGAGAAGCATTATAACCCCTCGGCTTAGCCAAGAGCTTGCTGGGTCCTCACTAAATAATGTGTAGTCTGATGACTGCAAGCATATCCAATGAACTCATCGCCTTGAGAAAACATGTATAACCCAAAGCAAGCCAAAACAGGAACTTCAGACGACATGGGTCCAGCTCACTGGGCTCTCTCCCTGTCCCCCCCACCACACATATACTCACACATCTCTGTGTTCACACTCTGTGATCCTCTCTGTGGATCACAACTTCTTAAACTGTGGGTTGTATAACTGAATGTATAGTTCAGAAAAACAAGCAAACATGGCAACATTAAAATTTTTTTGAGCATATGACAACCAAAACAAATTCAAAATCAAATGCAGTCCAAGCTGTTTCTGGAAGTATCCCCTGTGCTTCATCATGCATTTACACAGAAGTCTTGATTCTGAACTGGATGCTGACAAAATCAAAATGCTTTGATTATACTGTACATACAAAATTTTCTGTTCCTGTAAAACAATGGCTTGATTATAGTGATGAAATCTTCTTGATATTTTTATGTTAGCAAACAAAGTTTTTAAAAATATTTTCTTGCCCTCATTCCTTCCGAATTAGTATACATGTGGGCTGCATTACATTTGAATATTTGATTTGAAAAATTACAATTTGAATTATTGCCTTGAACCTCTTTTAAAACCCACTAGGTAAATTTTGTCTTAGGATTGGCATATAATTTCCAACGAGTTCTCAAATGTCCCTTAAGGGCACGCCTGCTATTTCACACTCTGTCCTTAGAGTAACCAATATTCTTCTTACCAGCGACAACTGCATGAGCAAAATATGAACCAATTCTCAGAAAATTTGAAGATGCTCACAGTATCATATACTGAGATGAAGTTTAATACTTTATGTAAAAATAAACATTCACCTCACTGGTCTTTAACAATGACTACATTTTAATAAATTGCAAAACTTCATGAATACCAAAGAATTATTTAAAGAGAAATTTCTTTATGATTTATTTCCAGTAAGTATTTGTATGTCTTTTTTATATTCCTATATAGCAGGTAGTGTGTAAACCGCACAGGCAAGATAGAGTGCTCCAGATGACTGCTCTCCCTGCTCTCAGCATGTGTTTTAACACTCATCATTTCTGTGCCTGGAACTCCAGTGTTTCTCCTTCCTTTGTTTCTCACCCTGTCCAGGAGTGTGCATCCATCTCCCCCTTGAATTCCAAAGCTTTAGTCAGGCACCTCTTTTTCTTCAGTGCCAGATGGCTAAACAACATACCTCTCACTCAAGAAATAACCATCTCCCAAATCTTCACTCTGCAACAATGATTGCCAACTATTGATAAAATGATTCTGACGCTTCTTCCATTAAGAGTGCAGATAATAGTTATATAAGTGGAGAGACAGCAAGACCATTTTAATTGGAATTGTGAAGCAATTTTTATACTTTAAATTATAAAAAAAACTGAAGTGCAACAAACAGAATACTGAAGTGCAATTAAGTATTTCTTTATGCAGTCAATATTAGAGTGCAAAGAATCTCTCGAAGAAGCTAAGTAGTGTGAAGGCCCCGCCTTTATCCTATGGATTCTGCTAGTGTATACAATTGTGTTCTTTTGTATATCTTCAAGTGTCCCCAAATGGATTGGCTACCACAGTTAAGGGTACAATTTGGAAGCAGACTACCATAGCCTTGTGTGCACGGGTATCCCAAAGAATCTGTAGATGGGAATTTGGAGTTTGAGCTTAAAAATGCAAAGAGTTACATTTTCAATATCGTTAAGGTATGTATTAGAAGTCCTTTCAATTATAAATTTGGATAACAAATAAAATAAAACGGAAGTTTTATTCATTGTGTGGGAGTTTGGCCAGCAGGTCTTAAAGCAGTATTTCATGCTCACCTAATTAGTTAATGAATACTTATATGTATTTAGTATAAATTCATTTTATACATATTGTAATTTTATTTCAATATATCACTTTCCCTTATACACTTAGATGGCCCGTTTCATGCATTTAAAACACACTGAGACAGCATCCACAGTTCTAACTGCCTACAGAGGACATAAGGTAGCAAAAGGCTAAGAGTCCCTGGTTTAAACCTGTTTGCCATCCCAGCTCAGCCCCCAGTTCTCTGTAGCTAAAGAACAGGAAGCAGGCCCTTTCTTGGTTCTGGTAGACGCTGATGAAAAGGAAAGGGGCAACAGTCGCAGCCCACTATCAGACAAATTCAGCACTTGTCATTTCCAAGGATACAGCTTCTTTATTCTCCGTAAAATAAAATTACATTCCGCAGATGCCAGATCCCCCTATCACTGGCTTACAGATGGGTTTCCTGCCAGACAACAAATGTGACTGCCAGGACTCCTGCTCCGACATTCTGATAAGATTGGAGGCATGCCTTAGAAGGAAGCAACATTCTTAAAGCCAATGATTGTTCCACCATGGCCTTCCAACACTGTCCATATGCAATGAAGTAGTTAAGTCAATAAGATCTGAAGCACAGGGTCACTCTGCTTCACTTCAGTCAATAACAAGACTACTTATCTCCTGCTGCTTTTTATATATTGTGATGGCTGTGGCTCTGCTGTGTTGTGTTACTACAGCGTAGCTCCCTGCAATCTTCGAGAGGAAGTGTAAGTGATACATGGGCTATGTATGATGTATTAAAGAAAGTGGGACTATAATGTGATATATAGAACATGTCTACTGATTATTTATATTGTGTTTAATCTTTAGAATTTGTATAGTTATAAATACCAACAATTTTATATGGGGCACACATATTTTGTATCTCAATATATTATGGAGTTTAGTATGTAGAATTTACATTATTCTAAGTATAAGTACACCTTTTGAGATAGATGGAATTATCAGCATTGGTAGTTCACTCACAGGTAAATATCCACGTTTCTAGTCCTTAGTTGCTTTCAAATGTCAATCACAGCATGCATTCCTATGTACTGCAAAAACATGACCATTTTAACCAGTCAAATCAACACCTGTCTTTATTGCACTGTGAGAACGTGAAAAGTAGAAAAGTTTGTTTGGTCCTGGGAAGAGGAAGGTAACTTGGAATTGAGGAGTCAGCAGGTTACTTAACAAATTTTACAGGCACAAAGATGTCCTTGAATTCAGTGAGTGTTTTGTTCACTGGAAAGGAATAAAGCCATGTGTCCTAGTTTTGAAATGAATTTTTGTTCACTGCATTGACAGTATTTATTGCTCAATGCCCTTTAGCAAGTGCAGGCATGAGAGTGCCTTGAGTCCTTGTAAAATTTGGGGAACAAAGTCTGAAGAGAGAAAAGAGAAAGAGAAATGGACATTAGAGACAGTCTTCAACTTATGGCTTCATAGGTTTATAGACCATTGGTTCATTTATATTGGTTCCTCAAACTGTTAGTATTCATTGAAATAGTATGCAAGTATAGTACCTAGTAGAAAGTAGCTGCTCAATAAATACTAGTTCTATCACTTTTTTCCTGCTTAGTGACATCACTAGACAGCAGAGTTCAATGAAGCATCCACTTCAGTCAAAAACAAACAAAAAATAGGACCAGAAGGTGGTTCAGTGAACAACGCACTTGCTGCACAGGAAGACCTGAGTTCATATATCTAGAACACACAGAAATATGAACATTGTAGCATGTGTCTGTAATCCCATCACTCAATGGTAAAATAGGAAGTGGGGACAGGAGAATCTCTGCAAGTTCACCATCCAGTTAACCTGGTACAGACAGCAGTGACAGACAGAATGAGACATTGTCTAAAGTATGGTGGGAGCCAAGTAATAGCACCTGGAGTTGCCCTTTAACCTCCACACATGAGCTGTGCTATACACATATTCCCATACTCACACATATGAATACATATGCACATATATGCATACACATATACACTAACAAGTATTTTTAAAGGGGAATGGAAAACTGAAAATATCCCCAATTCTTTGAAAAGCATGAAACAGCCTTAGAGTGCTAAATACTGTGGTATAAAATAGAGCATGAGGCTAGATAAATCCATACAAATTTTCAACATTCATTAGTAGGATATAAAGCATGAGAAGGCAGTATTCAATGTGTGTTGATAGTACACACTGATCTGTTAAGAGTCACGTAGGAGTACTCAATGTCTTAGCAAGAGAGGTCTCCTCATTGATACAGAAGACCTAAAGGTCCTGAGGAGACACTACTCAAAAGAGGGCTACTCTTTTGGGATCATTGCTACTTTCAGCATTTTGTTTATTTACTTAGTGTTGAATCAACTCAGATCCAGATGCCAAAGAATTTACCCAGGGCCCACTTTCATGCACAGTGTATTAAACCCTATATCAAAGTCTTGTTTCCTAGTGGGTAGACGCTTTCTTCTGTGGTACTATTCTTCATGAGAGAAAAACAAAATAGTGTTTCAGGAGAGTGGGGAGGAATAAGGTGCAAGCAGCATAACACTTGGTCCCAAGCCAGATGGTGAATGGCTCTCAGGTAGTGTCCTGCCCTGCTGCACAGCAATCCAAAGAAGAAATAGCTATTTAATAAATACTTTATTTTTTAGATTTATTAATTTGCTTGTTTATTATGTATGCAGTGTTCTGCCTGCATGTGTGCCTGCACGCCAGAAGAGGGCACCAGGTCTCATTATAGATGGTTGTGAGCCACTGTGTGGTTGCTGAGAATTGAACTCAAGAGCTGTGGGAGAGCAGCCAGTGCTCTTAGCCCCTGAGCCTTCTCTCCAGCTCTGGATAATTTTTTTATTCATTGGTCAGAGTTTCTGATTTTTGTTTGTTTACAAATTAACTGCCCAATAGTAATTTGACTATGATAATTTAGGTCATTCCATTCACTTTTGCCTTCTCTTTCACAAGATAGGAGAAATATATATTATTCACTTACACTTGTTAATGCCACCTAACTAGGGAGTTCAGGTGTGTGAAAAGGTTAAATGAACTTGATTCATCTATGTTCTACAATTGCCACACTGGGAATACTGAGATGCTGAGCTCCTATGACATGCTACATTTCTCAGATAAGCCTGGGTCACTTCTCTGTGCTGAGTGATAAGACTTAAGATGTGTGTCCCTAGGCTATCACTATAAGGACCTGTGTGGACTTCTAAAATATAGGAACTAAAAGTTGGTGAACATAAATGCTCGCAAGACACCATCGAGCTATGGATTAGTAGAACTGTGGGTTTATGGTCAGATCTGGGTACTGAGAATTGGTGACTAAGAACTGGAAAAGCATTAATAATAAAGGAAGAGAGGATATAAAGCAGGAAATGACTGAGTCAGTTTTACATGCAATTTCTAGGATGAGACACTTAGTGAGGCTGAAGCTAGATTAGAGCAGCCACCATCAAAGAGAAAAAGAGAGTCTGGAAAATGAAGCTCTCCCTTAGTGGTGGCTCTCTGACACACATGATGAAGGCAGGAACCTGGTAGTTAATTGGTTGTAGATATGAAAGAGATTATTCTCACCATGTATGAGAGCTACCCAGTAAATAAATAAGCTAGGTGGACCAGCATATAAGAGCTCATCGTAAATGGAGGAGTACCAACAGTAATCTTGTACCAGAAATCAACAGAGATTCCTGGCATCAAGTCTCAAGGAATGGGCTGTACTCACATTCTCTCTCAGTGTGATGGTTCCAAGGGCTCTCCTAGCTTTGGAGAGGATTCCAGCCAGCAGATATAAAATCAGAGTCTGTAATCTGGCCCTCCAGATACCAGGCATCAAATGACAAGCAGATGTTTTGGCAGAACCCATCTTGGAAGGTTAAACTTAATACCAAATCAAACCCAGTCAGATAAACTGCCCAAATGCATCTGAAACTTGGGTCCAGTGGACACAAAGCTTTCCAGAACTCAGGATCATATACTATGATTTCCAAGTTTGCAGCTGTGAAACTATTTCTGGACCCTTTGACATGTATTATACCAAACCGTATTGCAAATGTATACCTCTGCACACCATCTAACATGGCAGGGAAGGCTGGCTGTCCACCAAAGATCCTGCCTCCATTTACAGGCTTCCAAGAAGCAGATGCCAAGCCAACATGTCTTAGTTGTCTTGACTTAAATGGCAATGCCTACACAGAACTTGCCAAACAGAGTGATGGGATCACTTCCAGGCAAGTTAGTTAAAATTCCACTATCTTTCTCTGTCCTCTCCTCTATCTGCTTGCTGAAGCCAGAGGTCTGTGCAATTCTATTGCAACATTGAGCTATACATGGAAGGACTGTGCAAAAATGGAATGAGGCGATTACCCTGTAGAATGCTTGAAAAGTGAATCCCATGTGATACTAAATCAGAGTGCTAAGTGTTCTGAGTCATTATTAATACCAAACTGTTTGTCCTTTGACCATTCCTTACATGTACAAACCGTATTCTGGTTAACACCCCCAACAGGTCATCTCACATCTCCCTCCAATCTCTGTCAGTTCAGCTTCCTTCCTAAGATTCTCTTTCCCCCATTTGTGTCTTTTTACTTTGTTTTGTGGCCCCCTATGTAAAAAGCATGGCTGTCTATGTGACTGTGGGTTTGGAACTATCCAATGGAGCATCGTGAATGCACCTGTGAGTAGACAACTAAAGACCATGACTTTCTCTCTTCCGGAATCTGTCCTTAGCCAAGAGTTTAGCAGGTGGAGTTCCATGGGCTCTCCCCACATCCACGGCTGACTGTCTCACGCAGGCCTGATGACAGTAACAGCACCTTCTTTGAGTTATTATTTCAATGGCTGTGGGGTATCCAAAAGATGGCATGTCATAGTCACTCTCTCCTATTTTTAGAAAAATAGGCACCTGAGTTTGGCTATCAGAAATGATAATGAGTTCTGATTCATCGCTTGTCTCTGGAGTATGAAAATAAAGCCAGGAGCTTAACCGGCATTGCCTGACACCTGGGAGAGATTAGAACAGAGGGTGCCAATCAGATGTCATAGCTTGAAGCTGTTTCTGTGGCATGTCAGAAGTTGAGTCGAATTTTCACTCTGGGGGGGGGCAGGGTCACAAACTCCACCTGCTGGTACAGATAAGGATGGCTACTGATACACAGTTCCTGTCTTCCATAACGTGAACCCAGGGCACAGACAGGACTGAACCTTAGATGCATAGCTATTAGTGGCTGACAAAGAAAGGAACTAGGGAGGACAATGCCTAATATGAGTGAACATTCAAGAATAAGCTTTTGAAGTCCTTTAACAATACAGTTAATCTGACCATCAAATTGCAAAATTACTTCAAATTATGTTATTTCCTAATCTTTTCATCAGTGTGGTAAGTTTGAATTGTGCTTCTTTTAAGGATGCTATGCGGTATCCTGGGGACCTCAGAGAAACCCTAGTCATACATCACAGCTAGAGGATGCATGGTTTCTTACCACAGCCCTGTCCTTTATGAGACCCTTCTCACCTCTCAGCTCTGAAGAATTAGACATTGAGAAATACACATGGCTAGGTGGGAGGGAGGGGGAGGAATCCAAGACATAGCTCCCTTGTCATTCTTTAGAATGCAATTTTGTTTAGCATTTAACTGTCTTCCCTTGAAGAACAAATTATGCTCTCCTGAAATGGACGCCAATCTTTTAGCCCACAGAGAAAAGGCAACAAAGAGCCAAACATCCGCTCATCACAATGAGCTTAAATAAAGCATGGATTTAAGCTGTTCTTATGTGTATAACCCATGATCTTTATTAGAGTTTACTTTGCATAATTACCTCAGGGAACTCTGAGAAATCCAGAGCTGCTTCAGAGACTTGATTCGTTTTGTGCTGCTGTACCCAAGAAAGTAAATACAAACTGGAGGGGTTTGCCAAGCTCCCCGGGTCCAGGAATTATCCCTCACAAAGTGAGAATCGGAGCATCCTGGAGTCATTTGGGTATCTGACAATACACTCTGTGCCAAAGGAAAAATCAACAGACTATTTCTCTGCCTTGGAGAAAAATAGAAAGTTGCTGAGGGGGCAGTTAAGATTATGACAGTGGGTATTTTATGCAGATTTGTTTTCCCAGAGCTAATCTAGAGGACTTGCAAGTGTCCTTAAAAGAGCTGTTGTTTAGAAGAAGCACAGTCTGTGAATGCTACAGGAGGAAAATCAGCTTGTCCTAGAGTTTGGAGAGACTCTGCTACGAAGCATCATCCAGGATCATCACAGAGAATGAAAAATGGCTTTAAGGGCTAAGAGACACACAGGAGGTACAGGAAAGACCTGAAAAACATAAGATTTTAAGACAAATCCAAGACATCAGAACCTCCCCTCGCCCCAATATAAAAGAAACTTTAAGAAGACAAGTACTCAGTTCAACTAGCATGTAGAGACACATGAGTCAAACTTTCTGCCAAACAAGCCCCTGAGCTTCTAAAACTGCAATCCACATTTTGAGGATCTCTCCTTAGGTCAACAAGAATGTCATCCTCTTCTTGTAAGGGTTTTTTCCCTCTAAGATATAAAATATTCATTAAATAACTTGGTGTATCTTAAATTCCAGAAACTCTGGCAGGAATTCGAGTCATAGCATTGAGAGGATATGTCAGAAGATGAAGCCAGTGTGATCCTAGAATAGCTTGCATTGATAATGTAGTTGATCAACTGAATCCCAGTTTTATTTCTCAGAGGGAAGCATAGCACAACCTACACTTGGGAAATAACTTAGCTGGTGAAGTTCTTGTCTCCCGAGCATGAAGATTTGAGTTTAAGCCCCAGATTACACACAAGAGTCCAAGGGTGGTTGCATGCAACTGTGATCCCAGTGCTGGGGGACAGAGTCAGGTGAATGTCTAGGCCTTGCTGGTCAGCATTCTAGCCTACTTGGTGAACTCCAGGCAAGCAAGAGACCCTATATCAGAAACAAGGTAAGTAATTCCTGAAGTATGACACCCAGGATGTCCTCCACACCCAGACACACATGCAGATACACACACCCAATAAGTATATTTCAATAAGCTATGGGAAACATTAGAGGTCATCTAAACCGGTCTTCTCCTCCTCCTCTTCCTCCCCCTCCTCCTCCTCCCCCTCCT